>RJWM01001910.1:0-141131 GCA_004363535.1 Dasyprocta punctata | reverse complement strand
GCTGTGATTTGCAATTTTAAAATAGAGTGTAGATTGAAATCATTTAACACTTTCCTAGCAAGTATTTTCCATTTACTTCTTTACTAGGCCTTTTAGTATACATTTTCAAATGTTAAGCAAGATATTCTAGATTTACTTTGAGATGTGCCAACCAAACAAACTGACCTAAATATAAAACTATTTAGTAAATTTACATTTTCACAGAAATTATTTCAATATCAAAATAAAAATCTATATGCTATGCTTCAAAAAAGTAATAAATTTTCCATTAGTTCATGCAAAAAATGTCTTAAACTATGCAGCCAATCTAACTATACATGTCAATCCAACCCTTCCACAAAGTAGTAATTTAAAAAATGTTACCAACATGTTTTTGCCTTTTTTAATAATTGGATTTTTGTTTATCACTATCAAAATAAATGAAAATAAGGAACCATTTCCTTATAATGCATTTACATTTGTGCTTTCATTATCTGAAGTATATTTCCATTTAAATTGATTGAACAATTGTGAGTCATTTTCTCTTCAAAGAATCCATTTAACACTTCTGGACAATCGGCCATATTGGGTTTGTGCTACTTGGTTATGTGAAAATTCTGAGACCCAATTTTGAGCTCTCATCAAGCTTTAAGGCTTATTTTAAGTGAAGGTTTTCAAAAGTATATAATGCCAAAACTTAAGTTTTCAGATAAGTATTTCCTATTGTCATACTCACTTCCTATAAGGAGAAAGCCTAGAGATAACTGAGAAAGGCCTGCCAGAGGAAACAAAAGAAAGAGCTAAAAGAAGTGGAAGAGCCCTGCCAAAGGCCCTGCCCTTTGCACGACAGTATGCTGCACTTGTCTATGGAAGACAGTCCTCTGAGTATTTCTATGATACTACTTACCTAGCTGGGTATGTCAAGACTTCAAGACTCTGAACATGCAATTACCTGGGCCATCTTACAGGGTGGCTCAAGTGTTGGTAATTGTGGGAAATAAGATGACAATTCCTTTTGAATAAACAGCAGACCTGCTTACTGCTCACTAAAAAAGTTCAATGTAAACCTACTGGGATGTAGGGCAAAGGAAATCAGTACAAAATGCTGATGTTCATGCCACTTGCAAAACAGTAATAGTCTTTTGTTTCTGAGCCAAGAATTTGATGCTCACTGCCAGCATCCAAGAAATAGTAAGACTAAATTTTTAGTTTTCAAGAATATTAAAATCAAATCCTAGACCTGACACTATCTCACTTTAGCTTTTCATGTTTAGAGTTTATCATTTAGTAACTCACTTGATTATTAATTACTCAGACTACATGAACTCATTCAGCATAAGAAGAAGAGAAGGGCTTAGTATATGTTTCAATTACTTGCAACTTGAATAAACCCTTACGCTAATTTTGGTCATGATCATTGAGGTCACTGAAGAATTTATATTTCACCAACTTTAAAGCTAATATGCTTACAAATTTAAAAGAGTTGAAGATTTTTAGTTTTAGATAAGTGTAGACCTATAAAGATGAAATGTGCAGGAAATAATTTGTTAAAGTCAATGAGTATTCACCATAGGTGAAATAAGCTTCCATTTATCACCAAGAGATTTGAATACAAATATTGAGGGAGGTGGAAAAGATATCTCCAGCTAAGAAAATTGCACTTTAAAATGCAAGTCTAAAGCAATTTAATGAAGACTTAGAGGAAATTATTTTAAAAAAAAGACAGTTGCATTTAGTGCAAATTATTTCTAAACGAGTTTTCTAAAGAAGTTATTTAATGCAAAAAATTGTCATGAAAGCATCAAACTATTTAGAACACATCTCAGATATAGAGAGGGTGTCTGAATATACCAAGAAAACACTTGGGATTCAAAGGCTTCTGAATAGCCACATGTGCTTCCTGCATCATGGTTCATTCTAGGATTCCCTAGTACCTGGCAATGTGCTTGCCTTACAGGATGACAAGAGGGAAATGGTCCTGTTCAATGTTGACAGGAGCATTTTTTTTTCTTTAAATTTGTTGGTGCAATTTAGACATAGATAATGATTATATTCATCATAGGGAATCTTACCTGTACGTATTTTGATTCTCCTTTTTTCCCAAATCCCTCCCCTCCCTTCAACACCTTTTCCCCTCCTATTTACAAAGCTTTGTTTCCGTTTTTATCCTTTTTATCATTTTTTCTTTTTCCCTTCCTTCCTTTCCCTATTCCCCCTCCCCAGTTTCTTTTTCCTTTTAAACAATTTCTTCCAATTGCACAATATCTAGTGTACATTTTCGTCCTTATTCACTCTTTCAAATTCTTACACCATGGAGACAATGTGATATTTACACGTGTGTCAAATTTATTTCACTTAGGAGTATGATCTTGAGGTGCATCCATCTACCTAGAAATGTCTCAAGCTTTTCCTTCTTTATGACTGAGTAGTACTCTGTTATACTGAAAAACCACATCTTTTTTTTTTTAATCCGTTCCTCAATCGATGGGCATTTGTGTTGTTTTCAAAATATAGCTATTACAAACTGTGTTACTATAAAATGTGCATGCATAACCCTAAATTCTTCCAGCAAGATACCCACAAAGGGAATAACTGAGTCAAGTGGGACTTCTTATTCTAGAATTTTGAGAAATCTCCACATGGATTCCCACAGTGGTTGCACCAGTCTACACTCCCACCAAAAGTGGAGAAGGGTTCCTTTTTCTCCATAGCCCCTCCAGCATTTGTTACCCTTTGATTTCTTGATAATAGCCATCTTTTCTAGAGTGAGATGGAATCTCAATATTGTTTTAATTTTCATCTCTTGAATGACCAGAGATGTTGAACATTTTTTCAGATATTTGCAATTTTTCATCTGAGAAGTTGGTATTCATCTCAGATGTTCATTTTTGGATTGAGTCTTTAAATTTGAGGCATCTGATTGTTTTCTGTTATTTATATGTTCTTGAGATAAGTCCTTTGAGGGACAACTGGCTAAAAATTTTCCCACTCTGTGGGTTATCTTTTAACTCTCCTGGTGATTTCTTTTGCTATGCAAAACTTTTAAGTAGGATTGGGGTTTTGTTCATACAGTCTTTGTTTACAACATTTTCAAGAGTTCTGCCTATTGTCTCTTCCAGAAGATTTAGTGTTTCTGTTTTAATTCATCCATTTTGATTTTAGTTTACTGCATGATGAGAAATGTGGGTCTAATTTGAGTATTCAGCATGTGGAAAGCCAGTTTTCCCAGCACCATTTATTAAAGAGGCTGTCTTTCTTCCAGTGAATGTTTGTCCCCTTTGTCAAAAATAAAGTTGCAAATATGTTTCTACATCTTCTAATCTGTGCCACTGATCCTTGGGTATGTTTTTTTGTTTGTTTGTTTGTTTGTTTGTTTTTGTTTTTGCTTTTTTGCCAGTATCATGCTGTTTTTATCACAGTAGCTTTGTAGTATAATTTCAAATCAGGGATTATGATACCTGCTGTCTTGCCTTTTGTTGCTAAGAATTGTTTTTGCTATTCTAAGTCTCTCTAGTTCCAAATGAATTTTAGGAATTTTTTTTCTAGTTCTGTGAGGTATGCTACTGCTATTTTGAATAGGTTTGCAATAAATCTGAATAACAATTTGGGGAGTATGGCCATTTTTATTTTGTTGGTACACTTCTTAAACCCTTGGCGCTTAACACACTTTCTGTAATTTTGTAGCATAACCATGCAAGTGTCATACCCACATTTATTCTTTAGAGTATTTCTATTGATGAAATATTAAATTTAATTTTATAATTTTTGTTATATTACATAATGAGTGCTTGCTAGGAAAAATCACAAAAATAAAGTATTGCATTTTTAATATTATTTGGGTTTTTTTACCTTTTCTCTTATATTTTATTTTTTATAACTTTTTAATTTTAAAGAGAATAAAGCAAAACAAAACAAAACAACAGAACAAAGCAGATTGGAGCAAAACAATGCAAGTAACACAAGATTTCAAAACAAGAACAAGAAATCAACAGTGGCTACCATAATAAATTAATACATGAAATAAATTAATACAAAACAAATAGTATAAAACCCATCAAAAAAAAAAAAAAGAATGAGAGCCTTATGGGCCTTCAAAACCAGACAGTAGGGGATCAATAATTGCTACCATATTTTTTCTTGTTCTCTTGAAAATAGCTGTACATACTTTCACACATATTGAATTTGAATAGTAGAAAACAGACTAAAACCAATCAAAGCAAATAATAAAGACATTATTGAACATCAAAACAAGATGACAGGAAATCAGCAATGGCTACCATGATGTCTCATTTTCTTCAGTGTAGTTGTTCATACTATCACACATAATAAAATCAATGCTTAAAAACTCTTTAGGAGAAGTTATAGGTATATGTAAGCCTATACATGAACATCTATCTTTTCTGTATTAGAGGGAAAAGCAAAACAAAGTTTAAGAAAAACAAGAAACAAGAGACAAATAAATAACAATAACAAAAAATCCAAAACAATAACAATATAGGCTTTCAAAACAAGGTGGTAGGAACATAGCAAATTTTCTTGTTTTGCATAATTATCTTCAAAAGTGTTACTCAAGTTACCAGATATAGACAAGCAAA
The DNA here is from genome assembly GCA_004363535.1 of Dasyprocta punctata. Taxonomy (NCBI): domain Eukaryota; kingdom Metazoa; phylum Chordata; class Mammalia; order Rodentia; family Dasyproctidae; genus Dasyprocta; species Dasyprocta punctata. Next base: position 136,557 of record RJWM01001910.1, on the reverse strand, counting down.
ATTGATCTAATCCTATGAATGTTAACTGTTTTATTCCAAAAACTAACAGAATTAGTAGTACAATCATCTTAGTAATCTTATGTGTATATATACAAATTTATATCTTTTTTCTTTTTTCTTCCTTCTTTTCTCCTTTTCCTGGAGTTTTGTTTTGTTTTGTTTTGTTTTTTTCCTCTTTGAGCAGTTTCTTACCCTTTTACCATATTTATTAAAGATTTTGTATCTTATTTACTCTTTCACTAGGGAGACAATACAGTTTTTATACATGTGAATTTGATTTATTTCACTCATAAGTATCATCTCAAGTCCTATCCATTTACCTATAAAAGGTTCAATGTGGTCCTTCTTTATGGCTGAGTAGTATTCCATTGTATAAAAATGTCACATCTTTTTTATTCATTCCTCAGTTGATGGGCATTTGTGTTGTTTCCAAGATTTGACTATTACAAATCATGCTGCTATAAACATGGGGGCACATATATCACTGTGGTATGATGTTTTCAATTCTTCAGGAAATACGCCCACAAGTGGAATAGCTGGGTCAAATGAAACTTCCAAGGTTAGCCTTTTTGAGGAAACTCCACACTGATTTTCAGTGGTTGCACCAGTCTACATTCCCATCAACAGTGCAGAAGAGTTCCTTTTTCCCCACAGCCTCTCCAGTATTTGTTACTGGTGGTTTTCTTGATCCTGGCTATTCTTTCTAGAGTGAGATGGAATCTCAGTGTTATTTTAACTTGCATTTCTCTAATGACCAATGATGCTGAACATTTTTTCATGTGTTTATTTGCCATTTGTATTTCTTCAGCCGAGAAGTGTTTATTCATCTCAGATGCCCATCTTTGGATTGGGTGTTTGAATTTTGGGGGCCTAATTTTTTTAATTCTTTCTGTGTTCTAGATAGAAGTCCTTTGTCTGAGGGAGGGCTGACTAAGGTTGTTTCCCAATTCATGGGTTTTCTTTTGACTCTGTTGGAGATTTCTTTTGGCATGAAAGAACTTTTAATAAGATGAGATCCAAGTTGTTGATTCTGGGAAGCATTTTCCATGTAGTTTGATTTTTGTTCATGAGTTCTCTGTCTAACCCTATGTCTTCAAGGTTTCTACTTACTTTGTCTTCCAGCAGATTTAGTGTTTCTGTTTTAATATTTAGATCTTTGATTCATTTTTACTTTAGTTTAGTGAATGCTAATAGGCATGGGTCTACTTTTAGTTTTTAGCATGTAGAAGGCCAGTTTTTCCAGCACCGCTTATTAAAGAGGCCTTCATTCTTCCAGTGAACAGTTTGGCCCCTTTGTCAAAGATAATGTGATTGAGTGTGTTTGTAGTTGGGGCTGTATCTTCTAATCTATTCCATTGATCTTCAGGTCTGCTTTTATTCCAGTACTGTGCTGATTTTATCACAGTAGTTTTGTAGTATAATTTCAAGTCAGGAATTGTGATGCCTCCTGTCTTGCCTTTGTTGCCCAGAATTGCCTTTGCTATTCTAGGTCTCTTCTGGTTCCAGATGAATTATAGGAATGATTTCTCTAGATCTGTGAGGTATGCTAATGGCATTTTTATTGGAATTGAATTAAATCTTTATAACAATTTTGGGAGAATGGCCATTTTCACAATGTTTGCTCTTTCTATGAACAAGGAAAGTCTTTCCATTTTCTGAAATCCTCTTCTATTTCTTTTTTCAGAGTACTGTAATTTTCACTGAATAGATCTTTTACACTCTTTGTTACATTGATTCCAAAGTATTTCATTTTTTTGGAGACTATTGTGAAGAATGCGGTTTCTCTTGTTTCTCTCTCAGTGAGTTTGTTGTTTGTGTACAGGAATGCTATTGATTTTTGAGTGCTGACTTTGTATCCAGCTACATTACTGAATTTGCTTATTACATCTAGAAGTCTTTCAATGGAGTTTTGTTAGTCTTCCATGTAGAGTATAATGTCATCTTTAAATAATGATAATTTAATTTCTTCCTTTCCCATCCTTATTCCTTTTATTTCTCTCTCTTGTCTAATTGCTCTTGTTAGTATTTCCAGCATTGTATTAAATAGGAGTGGTGAAAGTAGACAGCCTTATCTTGTTCCTGATTTTATTGTGAAAGCTTTCAGTTTTTGACCATGTAATATGATGCTGGCTGTTAGTTTGTCATTGATGGTTTTTATCAGATTGAGGTAGAGACCATCTCTTCCAATTTTCTGTACGGATCTTAGCATGAATGAGTGTTAGGCTTTATCAAAAGCTTTTTCTGCATCTATTGAAACAATCATATAATTCTTACCTTTGGTTCTACTGATGTGATATATTATGTTTATTGATTTGTGAATGTTGAACCATCTCTGCATTCCTGGGATGAATACCACTTGGTCCCACATGGTGTTATATAATCTTCTTGATGACTTGCTGTATTCTGTTTGCCATTATTTTATTGAGGATTTTTGCATCTATGTTCATTAGGGAGATGGGCCTGTAGTTCTCTTTTTGGTTGGGTCTTTCTGGTATTGGTATTAGGGTAATACTTGCTTCCAGGAATGAGTTAGGGAGAATTGCTTCCCTTTCAATTTCATTGAAGAGTTTGAGGAATGTTACCACTAACTCTTCCTTGAATTTCTTAAAGAATTCAGCTGTGAATCCATCAGGACCTGTGCTTTTCTTTGTTGGTAAGGTTCTAATTACATTTTTAATTTAATTAACTGAAATTGGGTTATTCAGAAGTTTTACATATTCTTGATTCAGCTCTGGTAATTCATATGTTTCTAGGAATCTGTCCATTTCTTCTGTGTTATCGAATCTATGAGAGCAAATGTTTTCAAAGTAAGTATGGATCATCTGTATTTGAACTGGATCCATAGTGATTTCACCCTTTTAATTCCTTATTGCATGAATTTGAGTTTTTCTTTCCTTTTTTTAAATAAGGTTGGCTAGAGATTTATCAATTTTATTTATTCTTTCAAAGAACCAACTCTTTGATTAGTTCGTTCTTTGTATTGTTTTCTTAGTCTCAATTGCATTAATTTCTGCTCTGATCTTGATAATTTCCTCCCTTCTTTTGGCTTTGGGCATGAGTTGTTCTTCTTTTTCTAGATGTTTGAAGTGCAACACCAGGTTGTTTATACGTGTTTGTTCTGTTTTCCTGATGTGGGAATTCATCGCAATAAATCTCCCTATGAGGACTGCTTTCATTGCATCCCACAGTTTCCAGTAATTTGTATTTGTATTTTCTTTGATTTTTTTTTTTTCAGTACCAGGAATTGAACTCTCAAGTTTGTGCCTGCCAGGCAGGCACTTAAGCCACTGAGCCAAACTCCCAGCCTTATTTTTTTCAAGGCAGAGCCGCACTATGTAGTTCAGGCTGGCCTTGCTCACGTTGTAGCCCAAGCCGGTCTTGGACTCAACGGTCCACCTACCTCAGCCTCCCAAATGCTGGGATTAAAGACGTGTACCACCACACCCGGCTTGTATTTGTATTTTCATTTACTTGTATATATTGTTTAATTTCTTTTTTAATTTCTTGTGGAACCCATTGATTGTTCAGGAGTGCATTATTTAATTTCCAGGTGTTTATGTAGTTTTTTGGAGTTTCTTTTGTCATTAATTTCCAGTTTTATGGCACTATGATCAGATCATATGCATGGGATAATTCTGATTCTTTTGCATTTACTGAAGCATGTTCTATGGGCTAGTATATGGTCTAGTTTAGAATGTCCCGTTTGAAGCTGAGAAAAGTATATATTCTTATGTTGTTGGGTGGAACACTGTGTACACGTCTATTAAGTTCATTTGTTTACAAGTTTGATTCATTTTTTTTATTTCTTTGCTGATCTTCTGCCTAGTTGATCTGTTTCTTTGTATCAATGGGGTGTTAAGATCTCCTGTTATGATTGTGTTATTGTTTATTTGATTTTTCATTTCCATAAATATTTGTTTTATATAGCTGGGTGCTCCCATATTTGGTGCATATATATTTAAGATTGTTATCTCTTCATCTTGAAGTTTTCCCTTAACCAGTGTGTAGTGACCTTCTTTATCTCTTTTGATCATTCTTAGTTTGAAGTTCACATTGTCTGCAAACAGAATGGTTACCCCTGATTTTTTTTTTTTTAGGGGAGTGTTCTTGTTGTGTGCAATATTGTTTTCCATCCTTTGACCTTCAATCTATGAATTTCCTTTTGGGTTAGATGGGTTTCCTGTATACAGCATATGGTTGGATGTTGTTTCTTAAACCATTCTTCCACTCTGGTGAATTGAGGTCATTTACATTAATGGTTATAAGTGATATATATTGGCTTATTTTTGTCATGTTATCTTTCTGCTGTTGGTTCTTTACCTTTCCCCTCTGTTTAATCCTTTGCCCTGCCTGGTGGTTTTTTTCTGTTGGTGTTATTGAAGTCATAGTTATCTTTATGTCTATCTAGAATATCTTTCAGTATTCTTTGCAGGGTTGGTTGGTGCTCATGAAGTTCTTCAACTGTTCTTTATCATGGAAGTATATTATGTCTCCATCTATTCTGAAGGATAGTTTTGCAGGATACATCAATCTAGGTTGGAAGTCATTTTCCTTTAGGATTTGAAATACTTCACTCCATGAACGTCTTGACTTCATTGATTGTGTTGAGAAGTCTGCTGTAATTCTGATGGGATTTCCTTTATAGGTGATTTGTTTCTTTTCTCTAATAGCTTTTAATATTCTGTTATGTTGAATTTCTGGGATGTTATTATATGTCTAGGTTCAGATTTATTTTGGTTATGGCTAACTGGAGTTCAATATTCTTCACCTATCTTTTTACAGCTAGTACTTCTGTAAATAGTCTTTTTATATCATTTGTGTTGTCACCTTCTTTTTCATTTACACCTATTAATATTATATTGTTTTTCTTTGCATCACCTTGCAACTGTTAAACTGTTGTTTCCTGATTCCTAGTTATTTTTAAAAGATCTTTTCTTTCCTGTTCACTAGCTGGAATCTTATCTTCGAGGTCTGAAAGTCTATCTTCACATTCATTGAGGCAGTTTTGCCAGCTTTTGATGGAATTTTTGATTTCCTGGATATCTCTTTGAATCTGTTTCTTGCATTCTAGTTCTTTCCTACATTGTTCATTCAAGGTTTCCATCATTTTGTCATGTGCCTCTATTTTTTTAAACTATGTCTTCTTTAGATGTGTTCAGCATTTCTTTCATTACATTTTTCATTTCTTGTTTTACCTGGGAGATTATTTCTGATTTGAGTTCCTTTATAGCTTCGTGGAGTTGTTTCTTTACTTCAGATGCTTTCATTTCAGAAGTTTCAGGTGAATGGCTTACATTTTCTTCTATGTCCATGTCTCCTAGGCTTATTTGGGATGGGCTGCAGGTTTGAGGTTGGATTTTGCTCTTTTATTTTGTCATTTTCCTGTATTCTCCTGGGGCAGTTGAATGCAAAGTCTCAATTTTTTCTTGGATTGAAGATGGCTGTCTGTACTGCAGGGAATTTCCCTTGTTGAGTGGGGGACTTTAGGCAAGACTTACCAGGTCCCTGGTGGCACTCAAAGACTCTCCAATTGGGAGGGAGTATGCTGAGTAGATCTTCAGCACACCCCACATGGCAAACCAAAGTTCCCCAGTTGCTTAAGGTCACTGAGCAAGGCCCTACCAGGTTCTGAGTGGCATATCAAGTGGCATAGGTGGAGTACACTGGGCAGGCCTTCAGCTCACACCACATGGTGCACAAAAACTCCTTAGCTTTTTGGGGTCACTGGGTGGGGCCCAACTAGGACCCAAGTGACAAACCAAATTTCCTGGACTATTTGGGGCACTGGGTGGGGCCCTGCCAGGTTACGAGTAAGGTCCTGTGGCTGAACAGCTAGGTAGAATTCACTGTGGAGGCCTTCAACTCACTCCACTCATCACATGGTGGTTCCCCAGCTCAATACTATTTGTTAAAAAGCCTCAAAACGTTCAACATCAACTGGTTTTTGGTGTACAAAGTCTAAAAAATGAATAATAGAAACAAATTCCAATATGAGCTACAATAAAAATACCAGTAGCACAAAAATAAATAATCTTTACTTCAATTATCACACCTAAGGCAATCTTCACTCATGACTTTACATTCCTGCGATCACCAAGAGAAATCCCTGCTAAGTACAGCAGACCTGTGGATGCTTTCAGTTCAGCGGATGAGGTGTCCTAATAAATACATTTTTGAATATGACTCTTGGTGTATACAGAATATTTTACTTACATTTCAGTCTTTGTATATTTCACAGCATCTTGTAGCATTTGTTCTGTGACAATTTCCAACACTGAATGGCAGTGCTGGCCTTCTGTCAAATAACTTTCACCTCTACCAAAATCCTAACCATATATTCAAACCTGGTTTTAATATTGGGACAATCCATTTGGTTGCATGGCTATTTTGCAGCATTTCAACTAGTCAAACATGTACACTCATTGTTGTTCTCTTTATCATCTGAACCAAGGAGGTCCCCCATGGGGAACGTCAAAATCATGTCATCATCATCATCCATCCATCCATCCATCCATCCATCCATCTACACCACTCTTCTGTTACGAAAGCATGCATTTTACTGTAATGGATCATCATCATCCATGCATAAGTAATCTGATGATTCACTTTTGACCTCCTCCAAAACTTGCAAATCTGGTTCTTCGTGTGCCATTGTACTTAACTGGGTTACTTCCACCAGGAAAAAAAAAAAAAAAAAACTTTAACTAATCCTGGGTGGTATAGGTCTACTAGACCCTCTTTGATGCTCAAGTAAACATACACAGAAACTGTTCCATGGAGGATAATATGGGTGTAAATCCTGGTTTGATACTCTTGTACACATGCACACACCTTGCCTTTTGTTGTACCAAGTGGGTAAACAGATTGCTCCTGTATCCCTCAGAGAAAAGTACTGAGAAACACAGCTGACTACTAGTATGCTAAAGTAAAAATTTATAGTAGAAAAGTAAGGGGTGTGTATGTGGCATCCTCTGTTATGCTTGGGGGGATATTATTAAATTTCTGGTTAAAAGTTGGTATAAAAATTTCACCCTATTTCCAGCCAGTTGGAAGACCTTGGGCAAGTTATTCTGTTTTTCAGTTATATCACAGGCAAGTGAGGATTATTGAGATACAAAGCAATTAGGTATCCATCACACAGTAAATACCTAATGAAAATCTCAGTAAATAAATATTAACATTAATTTTATTGCATTTAGCATTTTGATACATAGAAAGGAGAATTACAATGGACCTTAGACTTACAATTTCTTCATCTTGAAGATTTTTCCCCATATGTCAAAACTATTAGGAATAAAGCCAAGTGTGTCATTTCAGTGTTTTTAGTTATATAACCCATCAAATAACTACAGGCTTCTTGTCCAGGATGAATACGAAATTGCCCATTTTTCTTGTCTTCTTTCCCAATTCTGTTTATCAACCACAACTTTTTAAAATTTAATTTGAACACAAAAGAATTTGCATGTGTACACACAAACACATACATACACACACACACACACACACACACGTGCATCTGTTATAGCATATTTTATTTAAGCTAGCATCTTCCTGCAGGAATAAATTACTGTTTTCAATACTGACACTGTAATACACAGGTTATACAAGTTTTGTTAAATTGTCCAAAAAAGATGAAGCTTTTGCTTCTTTTTATATTAATAAGACAACCAAAGAGATGCTAAAATTGTAATAGCGACTAACAAATCTATATCTGCTTTTCTTCATGTCTTTCACATATTTTTTTGCAGATCTTCTTTTTTCAGAATATATAGATTTTTAACATTTTAATTTATAAAGTACTTCATATTTTTATTTAGGATTGCCAAAGATAGCCCTGTAAAAGCACAACTTGCATTTTCCAGAAACCCAACTCAAAGAGCTGCATGTATTCAATACACCAACAATGAATGCTTATGTATAAAGTATAGGTTCTGGGACACATCACCTTTCATTTCTTGTTTTTACTGTCTGAAGAGGGAGGGATGATTTACCAAGCAGCTGCGAGAACAATGAACCCATCAGAACCCCACTGACTTTTAAAGTTGAATGTAAAACATACTGTGCAACTAACAATATTAATAAATGAAGCTTCAGATATGACAGCTATACTCTAAATTGACTATTTTCTGCAACAACAAAAAACATCCACACTTAATAAAACAGCTCTCTCCAAGTGAAATGGCCGCTGTATTTTTTAAGAAGTCAAGAAACAGACCAGAAGTTAGCTTTCTATTAGCAAATTTACCACAGAGTTAACAGTTTAAAACAAAAACTTACTACCTCACAGTTGGGTCCCAAGTCTAAGATGCACTGGATTCTCTGTTCAGGTCCTACGAGGTGGAAACCAAGGTATCAGCCAGACTTTGGTGATAATTGAAGGCTCTGAGCAAGAATCTATTTCTAAGCTTCTTCAGGTTTCTTACTAAATAAAGTTGTCATGGTGCACATCAGTTCGTTTCCTCCCCAGTTGTTGTCAGAGAGCTATCAATTCACAGAGGTAGACCTCTCCATCTTCAAAGTCTGCAGCACTTCCCCGCAAGTAGAGTGTCACACTTTGACACTCCTCTAAGAAGAGCCCACTCCCTTTTGAAAGCTCAGTTCACTAGGTCAGGACTGCAAACAGTCTCCCTACTGCTTCAAGACTTGAATTATGTCAGTGAGAACGTTTTACTGCCATATCCAGGAGCCTAGATCAGTGCTTGATTCCGTGAGTAGGTGTGCATACTTCAGGGATGTGGGAACCTGGCAGGCCATTTCAATACTGTTTCATATAGCAAGCCAATCAGGGTACAATCTATTCAATAATTATTACTAAATTATTTATATACTCCAAGTCATAAAATAAGCATATAAATGGAATCCTTTATCCAGCTTTAAGATAAAATCAAAATTGAATATATTTGTTATCTTGACATGTGAATACAATGTAAAATAATTACCACCATAAAGCTAATTAACATACCTATCTTCTTACATAATTACTTTTGTAAGTAGTAAGAACACTTAATATCTATTCTTAGCAAATTCAAGTATCCAGTGTTTTCAAATGTAAATATTCTTGGCAAATTATGACCTGCAATTCAGGAACAGAAAATAAAACTAAGGAACTAGTTAAAAGATAGTAAGAAGCAACAGGGACATAAGAATACTAAAGAATCAACTCCAATTTTTTTTTGTATTTCTTTTATTGGTGCATGATTGCATTACATATTTAAATTCTTTGTGTGGAGTTAGAATATGTACATGTCTTAATTCCTTTTTCATCCCCTACCCTTTCATTCCCTCCTTTCTCCATCTCTTGAACCCCTTCCCATTTGAAAGATCTATCTCCCTACTTTCTATTATTTTTTATTTTACTTTATTTATAATTTGGGTTTAAATTCATCACAATCATATCTAAGAAATTTATCTCATTAAAATCAGCCCAGTCAATTTTAAATTAAGGGCTAAACAGTGACAGTAATGCTTTAATATATAATCTGTAAGTCTTTATAGATTAAGGGAATAGCAATCAATTTAATGATGTGGGAAAATTGATTATCAGTTGAGAGAAAATGCTGACTACTTGCATACAGTCTGTTATTTCCCCAGTTACAAAAATAAGCTTTAGAGCAAACTATGCAAGAGTAAGACTAGATTGAAGGTATGCCCAGGAAAAGCTGAGTATATCCTAACAGCTTTGTTAATCAACAGTCTAATGTTATACAAAATAAAAAATGTATCCTTTTCTGCACATTTTTATTCTTCATTTTCATAAATTTTAGCAGTATGCATTAAAAAAGTATAGGACAAAGAGATAAGTATCCTCAATTCTCAGCTGGCTGTGCAACTTTGGGAAAGTCATTGATCCCTCTGAACCCCACTGTAAAATAAAGCCCTCCTGGAATTTTAGAGCCAAAAAACACCTTTGAGACTATGATATTCATAATTCTCCTAAGCTCTAAACTCTTATTTTACCCAAATACCAACTTTTAAAAGGGGAAAACATTCCATTTAAATAGGGAAATGTGATATTTTAAAGAATATAAAAGGTTATCTGGTTTCCCAACTGCAGTGTTATCAATTAATTTCACATTGAGTTTCTACAGATGTACAAACAGTTCAGTAACTGAAGCCTCTTTATTCTTCCCTAATCACCCTTGTGATTCCACACACTGGACTACTAAAAATTTCACTCTCCTAAAAGTTATAGATGCTTACAATTTTTTGACCTAATGTGTTAAAATAAATTCTATTTTCCTATACTAAGAAAGTCTTGTCACCTTGGCATGATCTACCAAATTAAAAAGATAAACAGAATTCATAAATTATTTTAACTTTAATGTATTAACGTTCCTGGACATTTCACACAGCTTAACACTTACTGAAAGATTATGATATGTCAGATTTTGTATCACATTCTAAATTTTCAGTAGAATCATTTTAACCCCAGCACAAAGCATGTTTAAAACTGAGTAGGCACAAAGTATTTCCAGGTAAGTATAGATAATCCTTGAAGGAATTTATAAACTAGTAAAAAGATGGAAATGGGTCAAATGATGGAAAGAAATAAAATACTAAATCGCATAGCCTACACACAGATACCTACCTCCTAATCCCCGGACTCTGTATGCAACTTGGCCAAAGAGAAATCCAGTTTGCAAATGGAATAAACTGCTAATCAGTGGAACTTAAATCACATGAGAGCAAGAAAAGTGAAGGGGAAGACTGAGTCAGACAGGACAAACAAAGGAGCAGACCTACCTTTGTCGCCCCACATGATCAAGGAAAAAGACTGCACAAGCCAATATATGTGAAATCTAGAAGCATGGGACAAAAAGAAAAGAAACATTCCCCACAGGCTCCTGAAAAGAACATAGCCTTGCTTGCCAATACGAGGTTTGATTTCAGCCCGGTGAGACCCATTTCTGATTTCTAAGCTACAGAACTGTTAGCTAATACAGTTTGTTGTTGTAAGACATGAAGTTGGTGGTAATTTGCTATGGCAGCAAAGGAAACTAACTCAGTGTCAAGGAAACAATTTCAGCTACGACAAGGTTGCACTGCTGTGGTGCTTCACTGAGGAAAGGTCTGAGTGCAAAGAAGGGAAGAGTGAGGAGTTAAGCCCTTGTTGCTCCAAGTGTAGTTCCTCCTGAGCCAAACTGGTGGCAGATGATTTTTTTTCAAATGTAAAAAAATACCAGAATAAGCATTTTAACAAGATCCCCAGATAATGTGAACCAATATTAAAGTTTGAGAAACTCTACATTAAATGTATTAAAAACTATTTTAAAATGAGAAATCTTTTTTGATTCACAAATATCTGCAAAAAATGTTTAAACACACCAATAAGAATACTAGCTTGTATCTGGTAACATTGACCAAAACACACACACACATACAATTCTGCTCTTAAACAACACAGGGCCTTCAGTAAAATCCATCTGCCCCATCTGCAAATAATTTTTCTTCTTTGAAAATTCCCATGAGTTGAAAGATTACAAATGTCAAAATTTTATTACTTTTGAATTAATACTAGAATCTCTGGGAAAATACTCATAGAGCCATCTTGTGGGGGATAAAATAATTTCATTCACACAAGCAGTTTTTTTTTAATTGCTTTAATAGAAAAGACAATAATGTTCCACATTTCACATACTATTAAAAAGAAACCCAGTTTCAAAACACTCTAGTAAGTATTTAATGAAAATAAATTTACTGAAAGGTAATAATGATCACAATGTTTGTACTACCAAATCATTACAGATGCCTTTTGCTTTATAATGTTTGGATAGTAGGTGAACAAAATATGAAACAATATTAACATTTTAAAACTATATTTTATGTAGGTTTTACCTTTTTGCTAAATCTGCATACTGGAAATGTACTCACAATGGCTGTAAAGATACTCAGCTGAAGTCCTACTTTAATGATGTTAAAATGGCCCTCTACCAATTATATGGCACTGCAAATCACTCTGTTTACAAAGTTAAAATAAGCAAGGATTCAATGAGTCTCTCTAGAGAAGAGATTCAGCTAAAAAAGAGAACATTAACTGAGAATTAGTGGACCAGAGTAAGAAAATCAGCTCAATCTAGAAAGACACATAATTATTCCACATAATTTGGTCAGGTTAGATCAATAAAACTCACTCAATAAGTAAAGTCAACAACACTGTAAGAGAAGTAGGTAACATGGTGCAGAGTCCTCTGCTTAACTTCACGCATAATCTATTACAGCAACCTGTAAAGCACTGAAAAATAACACATCTTACATAATACAAACATCTAACCATTATTAGTACATATTTTCCTCTAAAGTGCACAGTTCAGGACATCTTCCTCATAGTGTGCACTTGATCAGTGTGTACAGTATAGACAAAACAGGCACCTCCATTGTTTTATTTTTTTAATAAATTAAAACATCAGGAAAACAGAAGGTAAGCAGCACCTGAAGCCTTGGATACTGGTAACTAATGCTGGTACCCAAATGATCTAGCTGGTTAAGTGTTACTAAAAGCTGCAAAAAAGGAGCCATTTTGGACTTGACATTTTAATTCTAGTGAGACAAGAATTTGTCTGGGCGTACAGTTCTGTCACCCGATGGTAGGTAGGACACCAGTCCTTCACGTGTCCTATACTTTGGAGAGCAGACCTGATTCTGGAGCACTCGCCTTAATTAGATTCTGAATTTCCTTGAATTTTGGATGGTCTTTGTCAGCCACCAGCTGTAGCAGAACAGCTTCGCTTGTGGTAACGATGATCCCAGTTCGAGCAAGGCGCTTTGAAAGAGAAGACAAATAAAGACAATCAAGAAGTGAGCGTGAGAATGAACAATTTCACAACTGCAAAAGTGTGCCAGGACACAATAATTAGTGTCCACAAACGGTCCAGAGTCACACCACCAGATGCAGGGTGGGGAAAGACCCCAAAACCAGCCACACCACAAACTCACTGCTACCACTCTCAGTATTAGTGACATGGATTAAAAATAAAAGAAAGGCATGTGCGAGGCCCTGGATTCAATCCACAGAACCACCAAAAAAAAAAAAAAAAAAAAAATCATTAGTAATTATCCAATTTCATAGAAAGAAAGTTTTTAATTGCATTAAAACTACCACCACAAACAAAATGAGGATCCTTTGTTTTTTTCTGCCCTTGAACATCTGACATACAAGATGTGAGTCCTTTTCATAAACAAGAGCATTCCTGGCTAGAAATGACAGGCAAGAGAGAAGCGTCTCAGCTGCGGTTTAAGAGTGTGCCTCCAGAACCAGCATCTCTGCTGCCATCACGGACTTTTCAGAATCACTGAACAAGAGCATCAAATTTCAAGTTGTGTGATTTTCCTTACAGGTGACAAATGTCCTTGCCGAACTGCTCCAACGCAATCACAGTAACTAAGACAGGAATCTTAGGGAGGGGAATAGAGAGACAAAAAAGGAGGCAAAGGGGAGGAAGCAATGGAAGACAGCAAAACAGAAAATCAAAGAGGCAAAGAGGGAGGGAAGAAGCAAGCAGAGAAATGAAATCCACAGTGAAGATCCATTCTCTGAATCACTGTTATTAGAATCTCTGGGTAAACACTCACCGCAAGTATCCACTGTAAGACACAAGTAAGTGGTAATAGTTAGAAATAATTCCTAGGCAAATCAGAGAAAGACCCAAATGAGTATCTCCTCATAAAGGAGTAAGCATCTGAATAGCTGAGGATATCCCTGCGGACAAAGCAAATCTTCCTTCAGATGCTTGTGCATCCGTAGAACCAACCTTTCCACCATAGGACCCCTCCTTCAAAGGCAGTAGGGAGTAAAAGCCATCGGCCACTTAGAAAGCAAGCATGGCCCTCAACAGTGGTACAGAAAAGGGTACAGAGCAGCTGAAGAAATGGAAAAAGGGCAGGCAGTTATGCAGAAAGGAACAGGAGAAGTGATAATGCCCCTTATAAGGTGAAACTCCCGTGTGAATTTTCTCAAGACTTCTGCAAAGTCCTATCTCCTACTCCTTTGCTCTTTAGTCAGTGTATCTTTAGTTTAAATATCAAAACAGCCTGTGCTTGCCTCAGACAGAACGGCAGAGAATACAAGACAAGTGCAGGCCACTGTCCTGCAAACAGCTCTGAAGGTCCACTCCTTTTCAGCCCAACTCTTACCCTCCCAGTTGCCAGTTCACAAACACCTTCCCTACTGGTGAATCAAGGAACTCTCAATGATTCAGTCTGACACTGGGTCACAGGCATTCGATGTCTGTCAAGTGCATTACATATCTCAATATGCCAGCAAACATCAGTTCCCTCTCATCTTTCAAGGTCTTTAATGAGGCACAAAGGGAATAAATGGTACTCAGGGCTAAGGAAGAATTCTGTTGATTCAGAAAGAAGACTCTATAATGAACAACTTTTTCTAGTGTCCTATTGACCAGAGCCTGGTCCTTCCCACACACAATCCTCAGTGATGCTGAGAGTCTGGTGATGACAGTATGGGCGGCGTAGGACACTCACATCACAGAAAATCATGTGGGTAGACAGTCACCTACAGAATAGTACTCTGCTTCAAAACCGAATGTGGTCAATATTGATGGAGTTTTAAAATGACAATCTAGGCAAAAACCCACATTTAGGAAAGGCATGGTACACCAAAATGCAAAGTGTTTACATCAGGCTGGTAGACCTTGGCCTAGTGCCTGCCCTGCTCCAACCTGAGAGGGAATCTGAGCAGTAGGAGCTATTCTTGGCACGTTCTTGCCCACCATCTGACAGTACTGGTCCGGAGTCTACTTTCTCTCTGGTTGTAAAAGGGGTAATTAAAGCTGTGGTTGTTTAATGTACAGGGGGTGCATATGTATTAGGGTTCTGAAGATCTCCCTTTATACTTGCAAAACCAGCCCACCTAGGCCAAAGGAAAAGAAAAGTCTCTCTGATAAACCTAAAGACAGGAGAACACAAAGCCATGAGATGGGGGGAGGGGCATTAAATTTCCACACAACATTAAAAACTATGCACAAGTGTAAGGACATCAAGTTCAGGAGTGGGTTTTATCATAACTTATTCTGCATTTACTGTACAATTACTGATTGAAAGAAACAATGCCTGACACATTTACTGAGTAACACAGACTTTGATTTACTAACTATAAACCTTGTGAGTATAATCACTTATATAATAATTTAGGTAATATGGCTAGTGTCAGGAATTATCTTAAGTAGCTATTTTCTGAAGAAATAAAGGAGCACTCTCCACATTGCTGTTTTAACCTTCCTACTTATAGAAAAAAAGGAAAAATAACATTTCACAGTTTTCCAAAATATGTAGAGTAAATTAAAACAATACTACTTCCATTATGAAGAGAAGACTAAGAGAAAATATTTAAAGTCTGGCACGTGTTTCTGTCACCACTTGACCTGATCTCTAATTCTAATTCTAATTTCTCCCTTTCAAAGTCAGCACTTTAACCCCAAGCAGGCTCTTGCCAATCACCCTGACAACAGATTCTTCCCTTCCTTTCTCAGCATGACTCAGGACAGGTCCCTTCTGGGTCTTAGATTTAATATGCTTATATATTTCAGGGACAGCAAACCTCAGGAAAGCAACAGCAAGGCCCAGGAATGTAGCTCAGTGGCACAACACAAGGCCCCGAGTTCGACTCCCAGTACCAAAACAAACAAACAAACCAACAAACAAAACAAAACAAAACACAGTAAGACAGCAACAAGTAACAATGATATTTTAAAAAGCAGCAGCCAGCATTTTAGCACATCCTGTATCACACACTCTACTGACTATGAACACACTATCTCATTTAATCCTCCAAATAATCCTATGATGCAGTTGCTATTATTATTTCCACTTCACTATTGAGAACTCTGAGGTAGATCATGTAATTCGTTCAAGGACATAAATTCATGAACCACTGCCCCTGCATTCACAGTTCCGCTATCACCCCACTGTTTGGACTCCTAGTCAGACATGCCAGATGGCCTGTCAAAAAGTGAGGTATGGATGGTAATTAGTGGACTATGTTTTTAGCCTGAGTCTTGTGGGCAGATGGAATTGCTAACAGTCAAAACGTTCTGTGATAAATGCCATCACAAAGACACGTCCAAGGAGCCTGAATGCACGCATAAAGTCCTTGAAATGTCTTCATAGGATAGAAAAGTGCTACTTGTTTGCATGACTTCAGCTTTTTACTTCCTTGGTAGTACTGCAAGGTCTGGACCTCAGCATCAAAATAAAGGTTATTCACAAATAAAAAGAGCAGTTAAATGACATGGGAGAACCCCACAGTGAAGTACGTAAACTGAGGTTATTAAGCAAATTTGAAAAGAGAAAGCTGGCTACCTCATGACTGGAAGAAAGCTTACAGATCTTTGGTGAGACTGGAAGAAGTGACACTTAGTAATAACTATCAGCAAATCCAGTAGTCCCCAAGGATAGTTTGAGAAAATAAACTAGTTCCACCTGTAATCTCAAAACGAGACTTACTACTTTAGGAAATTACAGAGAAAGGATAGGCGAGCAGGGCTCCAAACTGATATTCCCAGTTAGAGTCATCAGCCCTCCCCAGTGCCTTTACTCAACTGCTTTCCTTCCTCCACCTCGATCTTCCCTTTCCTCATCTGCTCTGCCTTAGCACCCTGAAATCACTTCAGACTACAGAAATGATTCAGCAGTCCTACAGGGAAAGCAGTTCATATTCCAGCTTGGACAGAGAACACTGGAGGATGGCAAAACCAAATAAAATCCCACTATATTTCACATTCTTAGTAAAAATATTTAATTCTGCAATTAGATCCACATGTGAATAAATCCACATGTATATGACTCTAAAATTATTACAGAATCAGAATTCTATATGAAAGAGACACGACATTTCTGAGTGAAAGTTTCCTAAGATTATGAAAGTTTCAACGGTCTTGTCTTAGAAAATGCTTACATTAATATTGCCATTAGGTAATGTCAGTAATCTGATTTCCTGACTGACTGGAACATCAGGTCCCTCTAGTGCTGAAGAGTGACAAAACAGTGTATGAATGGCACACACAGGGAGGCACACATTTCCTAATTCCAAAATTCAAGTCTGATGAAACCTACTACCAAGTTGAACCAGCTGTAAGCCCATTCTAACCTAGTTTTGGCTAAACCAAGTTAAACCCAACTGAGTTTCTACTTTGCAAATCTCTAAACAGTTCAGGTTAGGCTTCCTGAAAAAAATCTCTTAAAAACTACCTCAAAGGAGAAAATGAAATACAAGATATGTGGTGAGAACTGAAAGGCAGGCAGGCACACAGTCAAGTTTCCAGAAATCAATGAAACTGATATTGTCAGACCAGGCTTAAACTGAAGGGGGTCAATCCTTCATTACAATTTAAAATGTAATACTCCTAATTATTTGGAAAATGTAATAAATGACTTCTTTTCCAGCAGGGCAGTTACCTCAAGGGCAAACATCCTGTCCATCATGCTTCTTGATGAGGTGGCATCAGCAACAATGTGAACCTCGATTCCTCGACCAACGAGCTCCAGAGCAGTTTGCTGGATGCACACATGAGTCTTTCGGGAAAGTAAAAATTCATCCGTGAATACATGTTAAGCTATCAGTGTACAGTAATGGGATAAAGCAGAGAGATTACATCTACTGACTTCGTCTCACACCTATTTTGCCTCTAATTAGCTAGGCTGCTTGTACTTAAATCAGCATCTCTGGCTTTGATTTATTTATTTATAAAATCAACAATGTTATTCCATCCATGTTTCCCATACTGGGAACCTTTAAATATGTTCTTAAGAGTTCTGTGAGAATTTTTAAAAGATCTTTAGATCATCCTCTGAATGACCTTCTTAGACCTGATGACTACAGCTCAGTTATGGTACCAATGGATTCGGGTTTGTTTCTGTATTAATACAAAGTGTTCAACACTGTGGAGTGAGAAAGTAGAGTAGTGGGAAGACAATCATTACAAGACATCAGGTAGTAAAGGTAGGCCAACATTTATGTCAAAATAATGTATGACAAAGACCAAAAAAAAGTATGTAAAAACATGGCAAAAACAGTATTTTATAAATGCACAAAAAGTAGTATAAAACAGGAAGAGCACTATAAATCTAACAATGCTGTTTCACATCTAGTTTTGCCTTTAATTAGTTACATCATCTTGAGCATCTATTAGTACTTCAGGCTTGCATTTATTTATCTGTAAAAATCAGGAATTGTGGATATTAAAGTATATATCCCCATAACTATTTTACAGACTCCATCTCTGTAAATACTAACTTGTGACAACTCAGAAGCAGAAACTAGAGTAAAAATACATTTCAACAATATCTACATTATACAACCAATGAAAACAGATTTCAATAATGCTACATCAACTTTATTCTCTCATGACAAGAGAGCTTTGGAAAATTATCAGCTGACACTTCATTAAAATTAGTATTAACATTAAAATTAGCATGAAAGGACTGTTCACAGAGAATTTAATGCATGAGGTCTAATTATGATGAACAAGAAAACTATGCAAAAGTCAGTAACATCATTTGGTAAGACATACTCATACAAACAGCCTTCTTCTATAGTATCATTATTGAACCAAAAATAATATAAACATTTAATGTATAACTATTGGTAAGATTACATCTTTTTATAATTAAAAACTAGTACTATAAAGCCTACTATTGAAAGGTCATAACTGTATTAAATTAACATTGTTATCCTGATTTCATTATCATAATAGTTTTGTTCATTATTTTTAAATTTTTAGTATATTACTGGTTTAAAAGCTAAGAATAAAACAACTGAGATAGTCACTAAGAATCTATGAATGGCCAGGGATATAGCTCAGTAGCACAGCACCTGCACAGCAAGTAGGAGGTCCTGAGTTCAATTCCCAGTACAAAAAAAAAAAAAAAAACCCAAAGAATTTATGAGTATTTTTTCCTTTAAAAATTAATCTACATGATTCAAATTTGAAAAATAACTCCAAGACCTCTTAAGGTTTTCATAGCACAAAAATACAGACAAAATTAAATCCTGCAACCAGAAAATAAAAATAATGCCTTTGGTGAAAACGGTTTAAAAATGATTAAGTGATTTCAAAAGATTAAAAAGTATACTCTAAAAATCAGTCAGCCTAAATTCAGGTCCAGCCTTGTTATTTCCTAGCTGTCCCATCTTGAGCAAGTTATATACTATCTTTGTATTTTAGTGGCCACATCCATAATATGGAGGCATTAAGAGTACTCAGCTCATAGGATTGTTGTGAGAGTATAATGAGCCAACAGCAACAAAGTATGCAGGACAGTGTCTCACAAATAGTGAACACAATAAATGGTGCCTATTTTCTACCATGATACATGGCATTCTATAAACAAAATAGCATTCTGAAAATACCAAATTTTTCACAAGAAATACTGTCTTCAAAGCATAACAATAAGTACTTACTTCTACTCCAAATAATACAACACTCCTGACTCCAGGAATCTCTGCTAATGCTGCTTCTACTTCTGGTAATACCATTGAAAACTTGCTCTTCGGAAGTACCAGTTTTACACCCGTTAAATCAATTTCTTGAACAGTGCTTCCAAGACCTTTAGGGTATTGTTCTGTTACAATAACTGGAATTCCTAAAATTCGGGCCCCTTGCAACTGAAAAACAAAACAAAACAAAAAATCAGCAGTATACATATGACAGTATATATGAATATATATTATGTTTCAGCAAGGTGGAAATAAATAGATAAGCATACCAGTCTTTGCCCCACGCTTATAATATCCCCAAAATATTTGATGGCTGGTCTGAACCTTTCCTGCATATCACAGCAGAAAAACACAGTGCTTGACGGTGTAAGATTTCCCAGGGTAGTGAGCTGAGGGAAAAAGGAAAAGGAATGATTTAGTGCTAGTAATACAATGACATTTATTTCCAGGGGCGGTCAAAAAAGGAAGAAAAATGTTCCAATTGTTTTTAACCAGTACGTAAATTTCTAAAATAATTATCTAAAAAAAGTTAAATGAATTACAGAAAAAATTACCTACAAAGATGTTCTCTGAATTGTATTTAATAGTAAAACCTAGTAACAAACTAAGTACCAACAATACAGAAATAGTTTAATAAACTTTAACTCACTGACAGAGCAAAATATTGTTTGCCTAATTAAAAATGTATCTATAGTTTACAAAGAAATTGTTCCATCTAAAGAGAAACGCTCACTGTATATTAACTTTACAAAGAATGATGTTTAATAACATCTTAATAATATAAAAATTTGAAAAGCAAATATATAAAAATGTTAACAAATAGCTTTATAATTTAAGGTATTATTGGTAAATTTTGCAAATGCTGAACACATTTGCTGAATGTTATTTAAAAATATATTAATTTTATTACTTTTAAAATCAGAAAAGTTTTCAATAGTAAAATACTTAAATTTGATGATGGTGTTGCTTAGCAGTAAAATTCCAAGTTAGAAATATTAAACTAGTCTCAGAAATAATTTTGAGTTTAAAAGAGACAGTGAAATGATGTAGAGGAGCAGACCCAAGTTTGACATCTGCATTCTTATGCAAGGAAAATCAATGAATTAAGACCAAGATTAGGTATTAGATTTCCCAGTTGCACATTTGTGAGTCTACTCTAACAATTTGGACTCAAAAAGCATCTAGCAAAAGAGCAAAATCCTACGTCGAACATAAGAATTTAACCTCACTAGATTCTTAGACATTCATGGTGCTTTTCTTGCTGTCTTGCAAATTACAGAAAATTCTGCAAAGAATGTGTTCTGTTTCTGAATGAACTAATAACATTCTCATTAGACACCACACATAAAACTGCCTCCTACTGACCTTGATTTGCACCCCCTAAAACCAACCACAACAACAATTACTAATTAGTTCCTGGCAGACTTTGTGTCCCAATTGCATGGTGGGGACTTTACCACCAGCACAGTCCTGAACTCGGCCTTAGTACGTCTCCTCATGGAAGACTCTCAAGAAAAAATTCCTACATGGATTAAATGAACCATTAAAACACAGCTTTCCCCCAGTGTTGTGCTGTTCTAATTGGTGTGTACTTCAGCTTCTCTACGACCTGATCTGAGGACTCTGGCATTTTAATCTCCCGCTGACATTGAACTTTAGTGTGTGTACAGATCAACTGCATATACTGTAACGAAAAATTCATGGTGTGATGTGACTGTCATTTACCATTTTAACACTGTGCATATTGTTTTCTGGCTTTGCTAATACATGATTAAAATAAATAGCCATGTATCTTCAAATACCTATTCTAATTCTAGCTGATTTCTTGTTTCATTTCTTAATGCAAGAATTATGTTTCCATTTTGGTCATTTTCAAAGACAGTGAGTACGATGTGCACATGGTAGCAACAAGGCCAATTTCTGTGTTCTTACGTTCCTGTTTTAAAAAACCAATCACTACTTTTGACTATGCACTTTAAATTCCCAATAAACATTAAATCTCGGCTCAAAAGGATCAAAATCAACATTTTTTTTTTTACAAACCTGAACAGTGGGTTCCTAGTCATCCCCAATGCAATTAAAGCACAGTAGATAAAGCAGATTGCTTGCAATAAGCGTTTTTGAAATTGGAGAAATAAAATAGCCAATCCTGCCATTCTACTTTCAGCAAGTATGCAAAATAAAAGCCCTGGGAAGTTACACAAATGGGTTAGTGGTAATTCTCTAGTATTCGTACTGCTTACACTTGTTTGAACAAAAAAACAGCTCTCACACCCATCTCAGACTGATGAGTCTGATGCCGCATACATCGCTAACAAGTGTGTTGTTCAGGATTCTAAACTCACAGAAGGTTAGAGACATCAAATCAGAAAGGAAAGTGCTTAAGGCACAAAAGCTGACAGCACCAAGAAATGAGAGCTGGCAAAGAAAAGATTCAAAATATAAGAAAGGCAGATTGAACACAGTTTCAAAGTCGAGGCCTCTGGTAAGGAAGTAACAGGCGGTTGTTGGTTAGGAAAACACTATTCTAGCACATTTATTATGAGTATCTTCAATCATGTAGTATTTCAGAAGGACTGCAATATAGAAGGGCCAACATATTTTTAAGTTGACAAATGTAAAGGAGTAATCCTTCCTTAACCAAAAACCCTAAATAGAGAGTTCTGATCTCAAACAGTTTCTGTTATTTGGTGCTTCACTGTTCCTCATTTTAATCGTGAGATTACCTGTTCCAGACAGGTGGCCACATCAAATGTACATCATAGAATATTATATCCAATTTGGAGAGGTCAGAACACACAGCCCTGAAGCCTTCACCCCCTACAAAACCTTTTCAGTGTACGAGTTCTCAGTAAACAAAAATAGAATCCATAGAGAATACAGTGGCAAGGCAAGGTTTTATGTAGGTATGACCAATTATAATTTTGTGAATGAAAAATGTCCTATCTTACATAGATACTCTCACATTCCCTTAAATACAGCTGCATTTTGGTAATCTGCTTCTTAAAAGCAAGGTAGAAAGGGAGGAGAGTAACTCCACCTGACACACAGGAGAAAGCTGACAAGCACACTTCAGCTGGGTGATCATGATTAATGTAATTAATGATGTCATGCTGATAAAATGTACCCTTAATAGGATGTGATGAGAATAACCTTCACAAACTTCCTTTCAAATATCCCACAATCCATCTGCTTGTGAGAGGAACAGCAGAGAGACCAAAACTGAAGGACATTCCACCAAAATACCTGACCAGTATCCTCAAAACTGTTGAGGTCATTAAAAACAATGAAAAGTCAAAGAAAGTGTCACAGCCTACAGAAGCCAAAAGAGACAAGAGAACTAAATGTAACTGCTGGCCTGGATCCTGAAACAGAAAAGGACATTAGGGAAAAGCTAGTGAAATTCAAATTAAGAGTGGTGTTTAATGTAGTAATGTACCAATGACAAATGTATCACAGCACAGTAAGACGTTAATGATGGAGGAATGTATGGACAAGAATACAGAAACTCTATACTACTACCACTTTGCTATAAATCTAGAAGTATTCTAAAATAAAAAGTTTATTTAAAATAAAAGTAACAGCCACCCTATGATATAGTCATTGGGGAAAAAGTGTTACCACATGAATAAATCTCCATTGTTTACAAACCAGAAAGGTTTTGAGGCTACCAAAAAGAAACCAAAAAATTCTATTTCTCTCTGCTCCCTGCCATAAATCCATATGAATTCTATCATGCTATTGTTACAATAATGTCACTCCATGTAATTCATGAATTTCTTACTTTTCATACATGAATTCTCTTCAAACCAAAATTTTTAGTTAACTAAATATTACCAGCCGTCAAACATTCACATGTTGCAACTATAAGATAACTAATCCTGCCATAGTAAAATAAAAATGGACTTGAACAAATACTGTCTCAAGTAAAAGTGAAGCAATTGCAGATCCACGCATATTCAAGGATGAAGCAATCACGAATAAAAATATGCATATATAGCTTCATTTTATATATATAACATATATTCCTACACATACAAAAATAACATGTAAGTGGCTAAAATATAAAGACAAAAATTTAAATATAAAAAGATGATAGAGCCAATAGCTTCCTCAACCAAGGGCTTAAGAGATTGAATTTAAGGATAGTCTTGCTATGCTGTTCAGGCTGGCCTTGAACTCATTATGAAGTACAAAAGTACAAGTACAAACTTGCAGTGATCCTCCTGTTTCAGCCTCCCAATTGCTGGCATTTGTCTACTTTCTTAAGAACTGCCATAGCTGGAATTTGATCTGATTTCATATTTAATAGACTTTTCATACCCAAACCTCACATCACCATTACCACAACAGTACTTACCCTTCTTCACCACCATACTTTTTCTGACCATTTTCCAACAATGACTGCTATACCATCAAGGAACCTGCCTCAGCCTTGCTCAGTCCTCATGCTTCCCCTACAAAGCAGCCGGCCTAGTGTAGTGATGCACTAGGTACCAGCTCTAGTCCCTCCAAGAGTCAAGCATGGTAAGTATCATGTGTTGCACCGTATCTTCCAAAATGCTAATGTTGAAGTCCTGACCTCCAGAAACTCAGAAAAATGACCTTAGTTGGAAATAGTGTCATTATAGGGCATCATTAGTTCAGATAGTCATACTGAAATAGGGTGGATACCTAATCCGGTAGGACTAGTGTCTTTATTACAAGGGAATGCACAGGGACAGCCATGCATGCGCACAGCAAGATTGCCCCGGGATTACACAGGCAGAGACTAGGGCAATGAGTCTATACGACAAGAAACACCAAAGACTGCCAGCCAACCTCCTGAAGCTGAGAGAAGCACAGAACAGATCCTACCTCATACGAGAACCACACCGCTGACACTCCGTCAGACTCACTCCGTCCCTGACAACTGTGGGAAAGTTTGTTAAGCTACTCAGCTTGTCACATGCTATTACAGCCCCCTAACAAACTGTTACAGTGACTAATCTGTACATGCTTAAGAACAATTCAAGTCTGAAACGTCATTTTTTAAAAAATGGTAGTCTATTAAAGATGCAAAATCAGCACAACGTGCTTGAATAGAGTTTCAGGGAAAGCCAATGGATCAGTACTTCATTCCCAGGAGTTTCAAAACTGATTACCACAGCCACAAGAAGACCTTGCTCCAAAGTCAACACATTTAAATCAGTGCTGCGCTGTTTCTCCAGGCCATGAGGACTCTCTGTACAGCACAGGCCTGTGCAGGGTACTAGAATCTGAGTCCAAATTTCAATTTCACTTCTATTAAGTTACTTAGGTAAATCATTAACATCTCCAGGCAGTTTCATTATCTACAACACTGCAAGAAAAACATTCTCTACCTCACAGTGGTTTTTCAAGGGCTGAATGGGTTTCATGTAATAAATCAATAAATGCATCAAGCTGTTGTGATATCTAATGAGACACTACACTCTACAGCTACATAAATGTTTCAAAACACACTCTTGCTGAGATTAAATATTTACTATTTATTTAGGTCCCTATAGTATGATAAAGCTATATACACATATATGTTTAGAAATACTAATACTGCATAATTTATGTTAATGGTCTACACAATTAGGAAAGTGATTCCTAACTGGACTTCCAGATGTAATCAAAGATTTATCACTGTATGATTTGAACCTGGCAAAACAGATATGCAGCCTTTTAGGCTGTGAGACAGTATTTTTTTTTTTACTTTTTTTTTTTTTTTCACAGCATGTTCACCTACTGTGAACACTGATATCACTGGCATAACATCTCTAACGTAAGTATGAACTTTCTGATGCCCAAAGGAAAGCTAGCTATCTCCACCCACCTCGGAGCTGAGGACTGAAATCTTTCTCAGGTCTGCGCCTCCAGCTGGGGTGAAGGTGAAACTGGGTAGGAGCAATGAACACGGTGACATTTACATCTACATTATGATTCCCCTTGGCTAACTAAATGAAAGAAAATAAAATCCAAATGCAGGTGACATCTCCCACTCTCAAATATAGTTTATTTATAGGTACTCTTAAAATATTCATAAGAGGGAAAAGTATATACTGTTTTGGGGATTCTTCCACAAAGTTCACTCTTTCAAATGACTCCCACCCCCTAACACACACATCACACCAGTGGGACGGAGACCGCAAGACCACCTCAGGATCCAGCTGTCTCTCAAAGCCCCTGACAGCACTTCTGTCCCCCCAGATGACCCCTTCCTTTCTCTCCACTGTCACTTCTGAGCATCAGCTCTTCTACCTGTGATTTCTGCCCAGCTCCTCCAGCAAGAGTTCTATAATCAAAATGTTCCTTCTTCAAACTAGCAAGCCCAAGGTAGAACAGATTCCCTTCCCTTGTCTTTCTAAGCCCTGCCCTTTCTCCTTGCCCACCCTAAATACTACTTTTTTCTATCTATAAAATGTCTGGCCCCATTTAGACTTTGTTTTAGAGTAGAAACAAAGACAAAAACAAAAACAAAAAGAAGTCCAAGAACATGAATGATAGATTCAATGAGCCATCTCAGGAATAGGTCGCAATAACCTTCTCAGGGAAGCCCTTATCTCCTGCTCACAAAAAGCTGCCAAAGTCTTCCCCACAATGCGCAAAAGCAAAATCTCCTCACTGGAGTCCTTCTCACACTGTCCACTGCCTCCTGTCTTCTAGTTGGGCTCTGCCCTCCTCGATCAAATCTAAAAACAATGTCCCAGTGGCAGAATGAAATCTAATTTACATGAATTTTTAGGGTTAAATATCTCCACTCACTAAAATCTGGAAAACGCCTTCTGAAAAATCAAAATGTGCAAATCATAACAATGACCTAGATCCCTACTCTAGAATCCTCTTCTTTACGTTCTTTCCCTGTGTCTCTAAACTCTTCAGACTCCAGCATTTGACAAAGCTGCAGAAACATACACCACGCACAAAATATGAGCTACGCCATTAGCTACCTGAGCCGTCAACAAGCACTCAGTTGCTTTGATAGAATATTTAAGAAAGGAGATACTAAAGAGCTACCCTGGCCTGGGCCTGCCAATGGAGGTCTTAAGGAGCAGTGCCCATAGAACCACAGCCCGCCACAAGTGCAAGTGGTAAAAGAAACCACTGTGTCACAAGGTTACTAGCCATAGCACTCACGGCAGGCATCAAGTCAAGCTAAGCCCCCTATAAATTTAGAGTACTTTCTGGAATAGGTGAGCTTGGCCCCCAGGAGCTCCAGGGCCTCCACTGGGAGAAATAATAACTCATACTATGTAAGCAAGAGACCACACAGAGCAGAACTCGTGCTTTCTGCCCCTACCTTAGAGGAGGAGACAACCATCCTCATTAGTCATGAATGGGCCGCCCTAAGCTCTATATGTGACAGGCATTTATTCCAAACACCAATGAGCAGAATCAAGACAGATGAAGCAACAAAAGCTCAAGTTGGTGGCCTGTTTTCCAGACTGCTCAGTATCTCATTAAACAAGAAAACAGGAATGCTGTGCTGAGCAGGTGTTGAGAACCTATGCATTGTAACACAGTGCTAGGGAACACAGCAGCATAAGCTTAAGCAATCCTGTAGCCTCCCCACTTTTGTATGTTTGGCTCTTCTACAAAATAGATATTACATAAGGAACAAGAGTTGAATTCAAGTTTGCATCCCCTGTGCCACACACTTAAGAGATAACATTGAAATGTTTGTGGAATGAACTCCAATCTCTACTCTAGCCATAAAAAGTCCATGTCACTAGACTAATCCAGATGAGTTCCATAAACTACAATATAGTCATCATGAAAAGAATCTGTTCTCCTCCGAGACTACACTTCCACATACATGTACATATAATTGTGTATATAAATATCACCACATACAGACAAAAGATATCAAAAGGTATACATCAGAAACCCAAAATACAAATAAAGAGCAAAATAAAAGAAAATAGGAAGTATGGAGATCTTTTTCAAATGAGAAGGGGAATAAGTGATGGCGGGAGGGGAGAGGGTGAGAAAGGAAAGGGGATGGAAAAAAAGAATTGAAGGACAAAATGGAAACAGAAATTCTGCAAATGGGAAGAGGACCAAGAGTTGGAAGGAACAAGGAGGAATGAGAAGGGTAGGAGCCAAAAAGAGAATTAAGATGTGTTAGGTACATACACCAACTCCCCACAGAGTAAACACCTGCTTGGCGAACACGAGGCTATGAGTTTGATCCCTGGTACCAAAAAAAAAAAAAAAAAAAAAAAAAAAAAAAAAAAAAATTAAAATGGTATGCATGACACATGGTATATTTACCTAAATATAATATTCCTTCATATCATCTACTTCAGTGCCAGGGGGTGCACCTGGTTGAAGAAGTCAAACTATTAAAATTACTGAAATAATGTAAAAGGAAAGTATTTGAAGTACTCTAAAAATATACACATACAACTGACATGTTAGAATTCTTCAAGACTAGTAATAAAAGTTATATTTTTTAACAGATGAAACAGTAATGCTATTTTTATAATTATTTTTGTTAAACATCACTATAAAACATGATTATACATAAAATATTTCCAAAGCCACAAGTGACTTGAATCACATAGTCCCTTTTTGAGTATGTATATGAACCTTAGGTAGATACAGTTACATTATTCATTTCCAGAATATTTAATTTGAAAAGCTGTCAGGCTAGATTGAGGCTTGACATTTTCAAAATAGTAAAAATCCCACAGTATGGGCTGGTTTAGCCTACCTCTGTCTTCCCTGAGAAATCTATCCTCCCTGACAAGGATTATGGGATGTTTCACTAGGAATTCCACATCCTCAGTACTTGGATTATCATCCTTACAGACGCATTTGTCAAAAACACATCCAACCTCTCGGGGGTTTTTGCACCGGTAACCTGAACAGACTGACAAGGACAGTTACAAGGAGGTATCAGTCCGAACTTTTGACATAAAAATGAGGAATCTTAAACACCAAAGAACCACGGTTCTCCATCTGGGCAGCAGGACAAATTCTAAGGTATCAGATCACTTTATTCTCTCAAGGCTCCGAAGAGTGGACACGAATTACACAGACTTTCTCTTCTAATCTTAAGAACTTTATCTAGGTCAAAGTGCCTACTTTGGAAGCTTCTGGCCTGGTGTTTCAGAAGAAACACCACCAATTCAGTCGCAGACTACAGGTGAAAAGAACTAAGGAATGATCCTCAGGAAACGGTATTTGAATATGAAAATCCCTCCTAACCTCTAATTCCACATTTCAGTTTGGTTTTCCAAATAAAAAGCAGCTTTCAGTTAAAAAAAAAAAAAAAAAAAACATCATGAATGGTGTAGTACCTAAATTACACTTTCCTTTCAAAAATATTTCCTTTCAAAAACAGAAATCCTTCAGTGAATTCTCTGATCTGAAAAAGAGGAGCAGAGACTGACCTGTATAGTCCTGGAGTCTGTCTTTTCAAAATAGGAAGATAATAAACCGCTAAATAATTCTTATGGATACTACTTTCTGAGCCTGCAAGACTAGGAATTCAGGCTCTAGCTTTAGTCGGGTATTTAGGAGGATACTGCGGGTCTGGATCAAGCGGCTTTCTCAGAGCAGGCGACCCGAATGTGACCACCAGCACGCGCGGCCAGCTGCGCGGAGGACAGGGGCTGGGTCAGTCATAGAGACGCTTTGCTCTCGTGAACCCAGACCTGGGAAGAGGGGGACAGCTCGCATTCCCACGACCGGTTGGTTATGCACGACTCCGGGGCGTAAGCCCCGAGGCAATCGGCCCCGACCCACCGACCCTTTCTCCCTGGTTCTCGGCGCTCACGGGAACGCCGTCACGCTACACAGCGACGCGGACGCGGCGGCGGGGACGGCGCACGTGGGGCGCCCCGGGGCCCACGCCCCGCGGGGACAGCGGGCGGCAGGCGCCGGGACGGCCCGGGACGCGGGCACCTGAGGAGCGGCGCCGGGCGGGCGGCACCCACCTGGATCTGCAGCGGCACCAGGCGCACCTTGCAGCGCTCGCTCACCGCGAAGCCCTTGGGCAGGTCCACGTACTGGCCCCACTCCTCGGCGAAGAGCTGCACGACGAATTTGCGGTGCCGGTCGATCTGGTCGCCGTACAGGCTGAGGAACTTCTGGATGAGCAGCTCGTAGCCCGCGCCGTGCGGCACCGAGGAGGGCCGCGCGAAGACGGAGAAGCAGAAGAGCACCGGGACCGCGCCCGACGGGGCCCCCGTGCCCGCGCCCGCGCCCGCGCCCACGCCACCCGGGAGCGCCGCGACTGAGGGCTCCGCCGCCGCCATGTTCCCGCGCGTCTGAGCGGCGGCTGCCGGCTCGGGGCGGAGGGCGGAGGCGGAGGAGCGGCGGGCGGGCTCTCCCCGCCCCGGCAGAGGCGGACCCCGCAGGGCCCGCGCAGGGGAGCGCGCCTGCGCCGCCGGTCCCGCCTGGTCCCGCCTGGTTCCCGACGACCCGCCCGCGCCGTCCCTGCCCGCGGGCTCGGTGTCCCTCCGGTCCCGGTCCTGCCGCCTCCGGGGAGCTTGGACGCTGCCCAGCCGGCCGGGGAGCCCTGCAGCCCCCGCAGCCAGCAGCGGCGCCTCACGTCGCCCGGCGCGGACGCACAGCCGCGCGGAGGAGAGCTGGGGCCGAAGCGTTCCCGGGGGACCCCGGGCTCAACACCGGACAGGCCTCGGAGCGGGGATCCCCAATAAAGGAGGGGAGGTCTTAGTCTTGCTTGAGCTTAGGCTAATTTCTGGAAGCATTTGGAGAGGGAACTGCGAAATATAAAAACGCTGAAGAGCAAAAAAATCTTGACTTTTATTCAAACAGAGGATATGTGTTCTGGAGTGAGTGTTAAGTGGTGCCAGGAAAGAAAACCATCCTGTTATACACACTACTGTATGAGGTGGTCTAACTGGAATTAGAAAAGCAGACTTGAACAGAGTTTTTTTAGCATCAGATCCTGGAATAAGTTCATGAGTATACATATCAAGTTAGATTAGAAAGTTGTAACTTGAAAGGTAGCACCTCTCAAGTAGGTCTGTTGACTTTCAGAATTGATAGTTCTTTGGGGGGGGGGTTCGGGTACATTTATAAGATGTTAAGGCTCATCGCGGATGTCTGCCCTCGATAAGTGTGCTGTGACCAACTCCTCCACAGTTACTAGGGTCGAAAGTATTTCAAGATATGGGAGTGGGGGACAGTTATGAACTGCACTGGGTTAAAAATAATGCCAAAACCATCCATCCTTTAGTCTCACTCGTTTGTCAAAGTAGCGGAAATACCCCGATTCTCATAAACCCTTGAGAGACATCGTTTATAACTATTGCCTGAATAGGTCAGACCCAAACTGATAGTTTTGCAAATGTTACTCCATACCAAGGATAAATAAATATGCACATATGCTAATTTGTGCTAATCAAAGAAAGGTACCTCCTCTAGACTGACTGATTACAAAAGTCTAATCTGGGTGGACTAATAATAAAAATGTCCTGTTCACCCCACCGAAGTCTTCTAGAACATAACAGACTGGAGATTAGAGATTAACTCGGGCTTCAGAACTCAACAACTACCTTTGCATTTCCAAAGTCTTCTATAGAATCAACACGCTTTCGTCTACTTAGATTTTTATTTATTTTTTAATACATAAAATTTTGACTTTCAGTAAGGAAACATTTCATATCAACTGTGCTACTTGAGATTGGTCTTTGGCTGCCTAACTTAGTGGTGCAGTGTCTTTATTCATGGTGAAAATAGATATTCGATGGTCACATCAATATTTATTGAGGGCCAACACTGTCTCAGTATTACTAGAAAAGGAACGTTAGTATTCATTTTACTTACAAATTGCGCTTCTCCAGAGTCTGTTAGAGTAGTAATTGGAATAACTTTTGTTGATGTTTTAGGAAGGAAAGTGCATGAGATATTCTAATAGCAAGTAGAATAAAACTATCTTAATAAAATAATTTTTATGGATAAAATGCTCCAAATGACCTCAGAAAGGGCTCTCCAGAGTTTGCTAATTAAAATTCAAGTACTTACTTTCAGAATTTAAATTCCAAGCCATTCAAGAAACTAGATTATGCAGTATAGATTAGTATGTTAATATACTGCAAAAACAGCCAGAAATCTCAGTGGATTGACAAAACAAAGACTTGATTCTCACTTTTTCTTGTGAACAAGGGCTTCTGACAAGCTGATTACCTCTTTTATTCTGAGTCATAATCTCCATTTCATCTCCTGGAGATTACTGTGTCATAGCTCTCTTTCTACGTCGTTTTCACACTCTTTCCGTATGTTTTCCTCATTCCCTGAACCTGTAAATATTAAGTGCAGCAGGGCTCAGTCCTCACACCTGTTCTCTCAGAACCTCTGGCTTTAAATACCATCTGTGAACCTTTCACATTGATATCATCTAGGACCTCAGCTCTGAGCTGCAGACTTAATGGCTTCCTCGGTGTCTCTGCTTGGATAACTCATGTCTCACATTCAGCACGACCAAACAAAACTTGGGATGTCGCCTCTTTCATGAAAAATCTCCTTCTACTGTTAACTTGTAAGCCAATGACAATCTCGTTTTAGTAGGATATCCAAGACTTTGTCTGTTAATTTTCTCCTTTTTCTGTCCCACATCCACTCTGTCAGCAAGACCAACTCCTGTCATCCACACCAGCGCCACAACCTGAGACCTTCATTTGATGGCTAGCTGTCATAAATGGTGTCCACTATGACTTTTGTACCTGTTTACTTCATTTACATTGACTTTTACAGTCCATTCACCATACAACAGAGTGGTACATAATTTTAGACTATGTCGCAGCTCTCAGCAAAATACTCTAGTTTATAGAGCAAACCTCAGGAAATCCACATAGTGAAATTAAGAAAGCAGCACTTTAAGTGAATTTATTATACATATAGTTTAAGAACTTAAAGGAAGGATGGTCATGAGGGAGCAGACAGGGAACATCTACATAACAGAAATGACAGTAATAACCAAATGTATCTTACAAGTGGAACATACAGGTTGCAGAAAAATGATTTGTGAAATTGTAAACAGATTAAGGGAAACTGTGTAATGTGAGGAACAGATTTTGAAAGTATGAAGACAGATTTAGTAACTTATAAGACTCTCAAATAATCTAACTTATGTGCGATTGGAGTTCAAGAGGGAAAAGTAAGACAATGTAGCAGAAGTATTTGAAAATATAACGACAAAAAAATAGCACTTCTTATGCAGTCTTCAGCATGCTAATTTTCATCTCAGAATCTGCTTTCCAGGGAAACAAAGCTGTGATGTTTGGTGTCAGGAATAACACACAAAAAAAGCCAAGGGGATGGGATTTCAGAGTGAGATCACCCACTGTGAGGATGATAAAGAATACCTCACCACCAGTACCTGTGATGCACAGTCTAGCAATTGTTAACACTGTGACCAACAGTAAACTTGCATTGTGTATTAGTGGGTAGGGATGTTGTAGCTGTATCCAACCTAGCAAAATATGGGAAAAATATAAATTATAACCAGAAAGGTAGTCAGGCTTGGTAATAATACAATTCCAGCACTCTGGGAGGTCAAGGCAGGAGGACCACAATTTTGAGCCAAACCTGGGCAAATTAGATACTTCACCTCTGTCTCAAAATAAAAAGTACTGGGAAATGTAGCTCAGGGTGAAAGCCCTTAATTCAATCTCCAGTACCTCAAGGTGAACAACAAGGACAAAGAGAAGAAGGCAGGTGGGGGGAAACGAAAGGGAGAAAGGGAGGAAAGGGAATAAAATAATTGAGTGACAATTGCAAAGATTGATTGACATTTTAGAAAAAGATGCTGAAAAGACAACTGGCAACTAAAAGCTAAGCATGAAAGCTAGAAGGCTTTTTTGGCAGCAGCAAAAGAGTCACTTCCTTCAGTGAGAAGATGAGAAAGCTGAGAACCATGACTAGGAATTACCAATGCGAGTAGCAGATTTCTAAAGAAGGTTAAACTCTTAAAGAATGCATGTTTGCTCCTCCATGATCTGGACCTTGAGAAATAGGATCATGAAACCATCTTTAGGGGTAGTGACTAGCATTTCCTCATTTCATAAAAACAATTTGGAAGTTTTTCCCCAGAAAGACATTAGCCCACCTGTAATCTTTACCTGCCTTTTCTCCTGGTACCTATGAATGGATAGGGTTAATTGACCACAGAACCTGTCCATAGGTATGCTGGGAATGATAATGAAGGAAAGGGACTATGTCACAAAGAAACTCTAGAATCTAATCAGTACGTAGCAGCAGGAGCTGAGAAATTATGTATGGTAATGGATTCTGAATGTGTATGATCAAGGATGTGGAACAAAAGTTTATCATTTAGGAAACACTCTATCAAGAACAACAGGGTGTAACACCTTCAGAAAGCACTTGTCAGATAGTCTGAATACAGACTATCTGCCTCTAGGGCTGCTTCTAAACAGCCATAAATACACACTTTTACCCAGAGCCTATATTAACTGTTTTTCTTGAAAAGACATAAACTATCTGGATATCCTGCATAATATCACATTTGCCCATTGTTTCAGTATCATTCTAACTGGACGAGATAAACAAGAAGAGACTAAATTCGTGGAAGTCCTTGGTAAGACACAAGTGCAGCAGAGGGGAAAGATAATCTCAAAGAAATTTCATAGGGCCAAAGCATCAGTATAATCTTAGAGTCCAGTGTCAGAAAGCATTCTAAAACATTTCTTCCAAAGTGAAGGACAGATTATGATTTTTTACATTTGTGCTTCACACCGTGAATAAGAAAGCACAATGTTTATGACGGCATTTTGGATCATAGAGGAAGTATATACCACAACTGAGAATAATGCTCTAACCCACTCTGAGAGTCATAAAATGCTGTCGCTTTAAGTGGGACCTAGAGAAACACATTGAGCTTTACTGCAGATCCAGCAGCTAGTAGTCCGTATCATCTGACATATCCTGTGAAAATAGCAATGATACACAAAGTTGCCATTAGATTTATGGCAAATACTCACCCAAGAATTACAGTGCAGACATCCAAGAACATGTCTGTGCCATCTTTAGAAATAGAAAATTTATATTGTTTGGGTAGTCTTTAAGAGACTGTGTACATGGCACCAGCCATCCTGAGCTGATTTCTGTCAGATCTACCAAGATAATAAAGTCAGCCCAGCTCAGAAAAATTCCATAAGAAGATTGAAGTAGTCCAGCTGGCATCAGGCACCAAAAAGACTGGTTAAAACATGTGCCTGTGACCAGTGCCTCTCCCTCGAGTTACGTGAGAGAATCCATTATCACCAGTTGATGGCAAAACATGTGAGCTTGGCCCACAAATGCACTGGCTCAGTATGTCGGTGTAATATCAGAAAAGACAAAAATATGACAGCTAGTCCTCCCTGTTTGCATTAACCTGATAT
Source organism: Dasyprocta punctata (assembly GCA_004363535.1). Lineage (NCBI taxonomy): Eukaryota > Metazoa > Chordata > Mammalia > Rodentia > Dasyproctidae > Dasyprocta > Dasyprocta punctata. The sequence goes on along the minus strand of RJWM01001910.1, from coordinate 101,724 downwards.
TTTGTGTGGAGAGAAAGTTGTCTGAACTAAGCTCAAGAAATATATAAATTCATGGGCAGGGGCAAATCTGACAGAAAAAGGATTAGTAGATCTGCAACAAAGGTAGCCTGGAATAGAGATTCATAAACATGCATGAGAATGAGTACCAAGTACAACCATTTTTATACTGCATATTGATGCTTACCAAGAAAAACGACCATAAAAGCAACACTACCCCACCAGAAAGACGACTTGGGTACATAAACATTGCTGTTAATATTGAGACAAACAACTAAAATAAGATAAAAGACTGAAACAGACACATTATAAAAGATACATAAATGTCCAACAAGCACCTGAGAAAGTGCCTAACATCTGTACCACTCAAGAAAATGCAAATTAGGTCCACAAGAAAATCTTACTTGACTGTTGCTATGGCATCTAAAACTAAAAGACAATGACAACAATATGGATCTGACATTTTATACAGTGTAGTGGATATATAAAAAGACATAATCAGTTTGAACAAATTGATATGATAGCACCTACATGGTTAAATATCCTCTATTGTTTTAATAAAATATCAATCCTAAGAATTATGCAAGAAAAATGGGAAACATGTCCACAAAAAGACTTACATATAAATGCCCATGCATATAAATTGACAGTATTTGGAAACTAAAAATAACTCTAATATCCCACAGACTCAATAATACTTTCCCATAATGGAGTAATAAGCAGAAATACAAAAGAATGAATATCCTATAATACAACAGTATGGATAAATCTATAAATGTCAGGCACAAAATAATAAGTATTGTAAGATTTCATTCATATAAGGTTCAAGGCAGACAAAAAGAAACTAGTGATGAAAAGCAGAAAAATTGTCACCAAGGGGTGGCTAAAATGATTGGGAGGAGTCACAGGAAGTTTTTTGTCATGGAAATACTGCAGTTGTATACTTAGGATCTTTGAATTTCAATGTGCATAAATTTTTACCCTAAAAGTGCAATCCAATTTGTATGTCTCTGATCCTAATTTTTATAGTCACTTGGTATTCCAGGCTTACTGAGCCTTCCAGTTCCATGTCTTTCATACTTGTCATTCTTTCTGTCTGAAAACACTCTTCTCCAAGATAGCCACACGTACTTACTCATTTAATTTATCTCTATGTTCAAATCTGTTGCTCAAATCAAAGAGGTCTTCTTTAACTGCATTACCTAAAATACCGAATATTATAATTACAATCTATGCCTGTTTCTTCTTTTCATTTTTCTTAGATTTTTTCATCATTTGTGTATATTACGAACACAAAGATATGTTCATTTTATTCACTGCTTGTCACAACCTCTGGAAAACTGACACTGCCAATATTTGTTGAAGAGTTGTTACACAGAATGTATCTCCAAAATAGCTACATCAAAAACAAAACAAAACAACAAAGTTATATTTAGCCAAACATGCTATTGTAAGTGATTTTTTTCTGTCTACATTGCAAATTAATCCTGGGATATCTGTTATTAAAGGATTACTAGATTTACCCACCAGGCTCCAAACAAGATTGTCTGACTCCATTCGTATTTTCTGAAGCTGTAATGAGACCCAAAAGAAAATCAAATACAGAAAGCAGCTTGCTCATTCTTCTCCACGGGGAATTCTGACAACATTCTTCAAAGCAAAGAAAGAGTATTAAGATGGAATTTTATATATAGATGCAGTGTGGTATAATCAAGTGTTTCAAAAAGCTGCCAAATACATTTTAGAACTGGGAAAGACCTTATTAAATATCTAGTAAAAATTATATAGCAAAAATTATTGCTGGGATATTTATTATTATGTTATTATAATGCCACTTGAAGCTCTTGCATTTGATTTTTTGCCTGTTCAACTGTGACTATCATCTATCATGTTACTCATACTTGCATTAATATGAAAATAAAATGCTTGAAGTTTTTCATCTACTCATTCAATCAATAAATATGCAAACTAAAGTTCTGTGATGGACAAGAAGGATAATCCTCTTGCTCTTATGGAGTTTACAGTCTCCTGAGTTGGGCAGACAATAAACATAAAAACAAATAAATGAGATAACTCTAGTTAATGATAAACCTAAGAAAAAAATGCCATAGACCCCAGCTGAGAGGGATAAAGGTTTCAGAATTGTTTAAACAGACGATCTATAGTCTACTTTCTTTAGGAGGAAACATTTCAAACCGAGACCAGAGTGGTAAGAAAAAGCACTCCGGAAAGGGAAGAATAAGTAGAAGGTCTTAATAACAAGCACAGTGTGTCTAAGGAATGCTGTGGCTGTGACTGGAGCACTGAATTGCATGAGGTATGACCAGTGAGATGAGTTATGGTCATGTGGAGCAGAACTTTGAAAGATACCTAAAAATTTAGTGTTATTCTGAACGAGATGATTTAATCAAAGAAACAACATAGCCGAACTTATCATTTTAAAAGATATGTCTTGCTACTCTGAAGAACTGCATGGAGAGGATCAAAATAGAAAGGAGATTGACTTGGTCAGTTTTTATAGGAAAGACTAAATGGCATATCATTGTAGGGCCGGGCTCTTGGCCTGGGGTGATTTTTACACTAGAGCATATTTACATTGTCTGGAAACATTTTTGGCTGTCATAGTTGGGAGCAGGGGTGCCACAGGTATCTACTATTTAAGGCCAGGGATAGTGCTAAAAACTCAAAAATGAAAAATGATTTCATCCAAAATATCAGTTGGGCCAAGGTTAAGGAATCCTGCTCCAGAAAATTAGTACTATAAATGGAAATGATAGATGGGTGTACCATTTTATTAAAGGCAATTGCAAGAAAAGCCTTTGTATAAATTAGATGTGGGAGATCAGGAAAAGGCAGAAATTCACACTGATTTCTAGTTTAAGTATTGGTCAATCAATCCCCTGGTGCCATTACTGAGATAAATAATAGGAGAAAAACATGCGATTGAAAATAGTGAGCTCTGTTTTGACTGCATTGAGTCTGTGATGCTTATTAGGCATCAAAGTAGTTGATCATTGCATATATTAGACAAAATCTCATAGGAGAGAAGGTTCAATATATAAATATAAGGCTTCCCACACAAAGAAGATATTTTAAATGTAGGAACTGGTGAGATTTCCAAAAGAAAGATAATAGCTAGTGGAAAATAGGGCCAATGGCAGAGTTAAGGTTGAATAAAGGAGATGAAGGTAGAAATGAGATTGATAAGGACTGATATTCATTGAGGCAGGAAAATTGCTGGGCACTGAAATAATGAAAAGTAAGAAAAATACCTTAATATTGAGACAAATGAAATTGCCTAAATAACTTCAGCCCTAAAAAATTATAAAATTTAGGTTTCAAACTATAGGAAAAAAGAGTGGACTATATTAAATACTTCTAAAATGTCAAGTATAATAGAAAATTTGAGTATAATTGTAACTTTGACAAGTTCCAGTGAAATAGAAGATCTGCAAGCCCTATCTCTCATTGAATTTAGTGAGCCAATTGTTAATGAGAACTGAGTCAGTCAATTCTTTAGATTAGAAGGACATGCATTCAAAAGAATTTCTTAAAGGTAGGTAATACAAGAAACATTAGATTTCATTTCAATGCTGTTGGGAAGCATTAGATTCCATTTCAGTGCTTTTGGTGCATTGAAAGAGAGGACCACTGAAACACGAAAAGAATGAAATCCAGTGCACTTAGTGCCCAACAGGGTTGGGCTTTTCTAGAATCAGGGACATTTATTCTATTGATGCTAGCAAGAGAGAATGTGGATAAAAACAGATAGGTAAGTCATTTTGAAATATGAAAACAAGCGAGTCATTTATCTAACTATATTTTCTGTTATGTATAATTTGTATACCATTTTAAATGTCTGTTAGTCTCATTTCTTAGAATAGTTAAAATATACAAGGCAGCCATAATTTTGGCCTGCTCTGGTGTTCCTAGCTCAGTTTTATTTTCTTTCCAAAGAATATACTTTCAGAAACATATTTCTATTTTAGTACATTCACTTCACCATGACCATCTTTTGAGGATAGAAAGATGTTTGTAATTTATTATATTTTGAACTTCAGAATTTCCATGTATCTTGTCAGAATGTTTCTGTCCAAGACTAAGCCTGGTTCATCTTTCAATAAATGAACTCCTGGAAGGGAAAGAAAAAGGGAAGATTATACACTTTTTCCCAAACCCTGAACTCTCATTATCTCTAAAATTTATCTTATGATCTAGAAATTATACAGCCTTAGACAGCGTAATGACATTTTCACTTACCACATTTTGTTTGGTTTTAATTTCCCTAGATTTAGTTGTGACTTTGTTGGAATTCTTTGTCACAATATTTTTGTCAACCCCACTGCAAATAAGCATGAGGGGACATGTCGCAAGTGAGAATGTCCCCCTTGGTAAATGCAGTTTTATTTCTCATTCTTCAACTGAAATTTGGGACAGCCCTTCAAGTCAGCATAGCATTTAGCATTCACATGGTTGTTCTTACCACAGGCTCCACCTGAATTCTAAAACCTTCATCCCTCAGGGGCTTCTATTCCAGAATTATGGTAATGTCTCTCCTCCTTTGGCAATTTCCTGCTACTGGATCTTTCTCATAGAGGCATGTTTTTGTTTTTTGTTTTTGTTTTTGTTTTAATGTGTGAAGTTAATAAAATAATTCCTTTCTTCTTCTTTTACATATATCAACCCAATTTTCTGCTTCACATAGGAAAAAAACTTCAACAAAAAATATGATTCAACTTCTCCATTTAATTATTTCACTACAACACACCTTTTGCCTTCCTCAGTTCATCAAGTTTGATCTACTGAAGATTGCCAGTGAACTCATTATTACCAAATTTCATGACTGTGTCTCTGATTCAATAGCCCCACTCAATTACATATTTGACCTATCTCTGATCATTCTCTATTTTTCTGAAATCCTGTTATTTCATAGCTGCCACTGTATTATATTTTCCTGATTTTCTGCCACTTGTTTTGACCAGATTTTTTTTTAACCTTGTTGTTCTTCCATTATCTGTCTTTTAAATGTCAACATTCTTAAGCCCCAACTAAGACTTTTCTTCTTTTCCTACCTATTGTCTCTAACTGATATGATCTATTTCCACACTTAACCTGCTGTGACATCCAAATTTGTATATTAGAGCTTATGCTTTCCTGTATTTCAGATTTATGTGTCAACATGCCTACTTGACTTCTCCTTTTGAATATCTTCAGGACATCTCAGACATACAATGATCAAAATAGATCTCTTGATTGAATCCAATATACATTTTTCTTCAAAGTCTTCTCTATGTTAGAAGTGTAATCACCTTTAATCGGTGATCAAACTAGAAACCTATAAGGCATTCTTTACTTATCATTTAACCAGCAAAAGTCATTGTTTGTACCAACCACTTTTTCTCAGATCGTTGATTTGTGTCTACTCTGTTGGAGTCACTGGAGTCAAAGTTCATCAGCTCTCACCTTGATTCCTACTATGTAGTTTTCTCCTTTCAACTCCTGTCTCCTAATCCACACACCACACAACAGAGTGAACAGTTGAGAATGTAAATGAGGGCAATTCATTTCTCTCCTTAAAATTCCTCTTCAGCATCTAACTGTAATTAAAATAAAATGAAATCCATCTCCTTATTGTGGATATGCATGGTAGTTTCTGCTTTTCCTGTCTTCTCATTCCTGATGTCTACTATGACAGCCACACTGGATTAAAAATTTTAAAGCAATGTATCCACTCTGCTTGTAAGATGGTTTCCCTAAAATTTTCCTGTGCTAGACTGACTCTTAAATTTCAGGTCTATCTAAAATAGATTCCTTCAATTGAATCTTCTACCCTTATTATGATTTTGTCTTTATTTTTCTTAGCACTTACCATCCAGTATTAATCTCTTTCACAAATTTTTTTTATTAAGTGTACCCATTGCATGGAAGTAGACTATATAACTCTGTCACCATAGTTTTCTTGTCAGCATAGTGCCTGTCAAGTAATATTAACTCAATAAATATTTTTTAACAAATGACAATTTAAATTTAATTGATATTTCCTTGTTCTTCCTTCAAATTTTATTTTACTCTCTATGGAGTAATTTGAAGTAATGTCTTACACTCTCCTTTAAGAAGTTATAATATTGTTACATTTTATTGCAGTCCAGGAACTCTAAACCTAAATTATCGAGGTTGAATTTATTTGTATATATTATATCAATTAAAAATATTTCTGCTTGCAAGAAAAAGAATGTCACCTTTAATACCAGCACTCGGGAGGCTGAGATGGGAGGAGTATTGTGAGTTCGAGGATGGCTTGGGCTACAATAAACTACATAATGCGACCCTTTCACAAAAAGCTATGGCTGGGGGTTTGGCTCAGTGGCTTAAGCACGTGCCTGGAAGGTGTGAGGTTGTGAGTTTGATCCCCGGTACCATAAAAAAATAAAAAAAAATAAAAAAAAAAGAATGTCTGACAATGGAGGGTTTTATTTTGTATGTAAGCAGAAGTCACAAAAACCTAGGTCAGTGAAGAAAAAATTTTTAGAGTTATCAATGATAAAAACCAACCAGCTGTAGCATGCATACCACAGGTTCACCATCACTGACCTAGGCAGTCAGCTGAGCTTAGCGACTCAACAGTATCATATTCTAAAGTTAGCATCTCTAATTCTTTTTCTGTCACAAGTCACCACTGCAATTTCAAGTATTACGCAGTTAAATTCAGAAGCTAGAAGAAAGAGCACAAAAGAGACAAACTTTCTATGATTTCTGTGCCTTTTTGAAAACATTTTTTTTTTATAAAAACCTCTCAGCAAATTTCACCTAGCAAGGCATGGACCAAAAGTAGGTTATACTCCTATCCTGATACTTAAAAGCAAGAGAGGTCAAATACTTTCTCCATGAGATTATAAATGTATGAATTTTCCATATGGCCTCTGTGACCACTTTATATTGTCAGTTCTGTCCCTCTCATTACATTTTAAAATCTGGTTAGGAGAAGTTTATGTGATCTCTAAAAACTGTATTTATGCTTAAACTTGGCAAAAATAGGATTTCTATCATTAATTAGTGGGTTTGATGCCAGCATCTGCTTCCAGAGGCAAGGTTTAAGTTTACTAAAAAGTTGATTGGAATATTTTGATCTCCTACCACTTTTCTTTCACTCTAATTTTGTGATACAGGAGTTTAAAACTAAAAAAAAAGAAAAAAGAAAAAAGAAACTAATGAGAATTTTTGTGCACAAACTTTGTACATTCACTTAGTTGCCAAAAACAATTTTCTGCTCAAGATTTTGAAATAAAAGTTTTAGCCTCATGTTTTAGGGATATACTTTATTGACTTGTAGTAACCAGGTCCAAGACTAAGTTCTTACATCAATACCCCAATGAGATAATAATACTGTCTCTCCCCCGCCCCCGCCACAGACACAGATACACACCAGGTAGAGAGACACAGACAGAGACATGGTGAGACAGAGAGGGTATGAAGAAGACTGACACTGAGAGAGGAGAAATGGCCTAAAGTCATATAACTGCAGCATCGGCACTCAGTGGAGAGTCAGTTTATTTGATTCCCAAGGCTCTTAATCATTATAGTGACCACCTTCTCTTGCATGAATTTGTTATTCTTTTGAAAGCAAATGTAGGCTCCAAATACTGTTTAGGGTCACTATTTTCAAGGCTTTGACAGAACCTCACATAATCCTCTGAGACCAGGAGATAGACAAACAATAGATAGTTAGGATAGTGACCTGAGTAAACTGAGATAAGCCCTGGGAAAATTGGAGCAGGGAAAGAGGTTCAGTGGAGTTAGCAGAAGTCAGAGTGCAGGGGAGATCTGTTCTGATGTCAGAGGCTTAGCTCAAAGATGGGAAGTTTGGGTTCAAGGGAAGTTGGTTATCCTAATGTCAGAGGCAGAGGCCTAGCTAAAAACAACAACCACATGATTTTCCTTGTTCCATTTTCATGTGCCCAGCACAATAGCACACTAAAGTCTGCATATGAACCCCTAAAGTTGGGCACCTACATGATATCAGCCTCCCCCTTTGAGCCCTTTTCAGCTAACACGACCTTGTCTTTTTTCTCTTCAATAAGCTGTTCTCAATGCATTCTACACTGCTTTGTCCATCAACTTCATTCTCCATCGTTCTCAGGATAAGAGCCCAGGGAGAAAACTGGTAACACTTCCAGAGATTTTCTTACATGGAATATAAACAAGTCAACTTAGTTAAGCAATATAGAATACTTTGGAGGCTAGCTGGTGCTTTGTTCTAAAACTCTAAACTGTTGCTTCTATCTTCCTTCATCTCATTAAAAGGTCTTCTGGTAGAAGACAGATAATCAAATGGCATACAGTCTTAATATCATTTATCACATAAACTTCTATCTGGATCCTTTGCTATATTCAAGCAGGTAAGTTCAGTGCAGGTACAGTTAATGATCCTTTTTTTTTTTTTTTTTTTTTTTGGCACTAGGGATCAAACTCACAACCTCACACCTGTCAGGCAGGCGCTTAAGCCACTGAGCCAAACTTCCAGCCCTGGTTTTTTGAGGTAGGGTCGCACTATGTAGTTCAGACCAGTCTTGTGCTCACGTTGGAACCCAAACCGACCTCGAACTCACAGTGCTCCTCCTACCTCAGCCTCCCAAGTGCTGGGATTAAAGGCGTGTGCCACCACACCCGCTTTAATGATCCTTAAATTGTCCTAGTTCTCAGGACTTCAGAGTATGAATTTGTGGCCATTCTCATGGTCTGTTAAGAGCAAATGCTTGAGGTCTTGCTGGTATGTGTCTATGTATTAGTATTAGTATCAGTATTTGTTTCCTAAGGATGCTGTCTTTAATTACTATAAACTGGGTAACTTAAAACAAAAGAAAATCATTCTCCCACAGAACTGGAGACTAGAAGTCCAACACCAGTATCATTGGGCTAAAATTAAAATGTTGACAGAGCTGCACTCTTTCCTGAGGCTCTAGGGAAAACATGTTCCTTGTCTCTTCCAGAATCTGGTGGCTGCAACATCTGTTGACTATTGTCACATTACTCCAGTCTCTGTGCCCATTTTCACATTATCTTCCTTATATGTCTGTGTTCATATCTCACTCTGCCTCTTTTTTATATGGATATATATATATAAAATTACATTTAGGGCCCAACAAGAAAACCTATTTTCATCTGCAAAGACATTTTTTTACTATGTGAAGTCACATTTATAGGCTCCAGGGATTAGGACCAGATATATTTTGAACCATTATTTAGCCTGCTGCAGTATTTTGTACCTGTGACTCAACTAACCAAATAGCCATGGAGACAGTTAACCTTAACTGTGTCGAGTTAATTGATGTAGAAAATTCCAAGGTATTAATAAAGCACATTTCTGGTTGTGTCTAAGTCAGTCATAGAAGTGTGGCTTTATGTATGATACATGATCTCTGGTTGCTTTCTCTCTGGCACTTTTCCCCTTCTCTGTTTCCCAGCCATGTCAAACTAAGTAGCTTTGCCCCACCTACATTTGCACCATGCTACTCTGTTAAGGTTTGTGCCTGGATGTCCCCCCAAAGCCTCATGCTGTTATGGGGGGGTGCTTTTTGGAGGTGAGCTTCAGAGTTTGTGACTGATTTATGGTCGATTGCTGGGATTATGGGTGTGAGTCCTATACTTACTATGGGGTGGGTACCCTGAATAAAATATAAGGGGAGGAAAAAGGCTGCTCTCATGCTCCTCCCTTTTTGCTCTTGTTGCTTTTACTGTCTTCTGCTGCCATGAACTGTTGCTCTTCTGCCATACCATCCTGCCTTGGAGTTAGCTGATTATGAAATAAAGCCACTATAAACTGTGAGCTAAATAAACTTTTCCTCTTTTAACTTTGAGTGTAGGGCATTTTGTCTCAGCAATGAGAGAAAAGTAACTAAGATATTTTCCTACTTTGAAACCAGGCAAAAATGGACTGAATCATCTGAGTCATGAACCAAATTAAACCTTACCTATTTTGAATTATGGGTGTCAGTTATTGTATTCCAGCAACAGGAAAATTGACTCATACACAACATTGGTATTGGGAGTAGGGCTGTTTCCTGGCTGCACCTGAGATAAAGAAATCTTCAGAGCTGTTTTGTCAGGGGAATTTAGAAGGGCTTGGAGATCTTGGATTAGAGGAGCCCTGGAATGTTGAAGACAAAGTTTGATGGGTAATTATAATTGAAGCTCTGAAAACAGAATGATGTTAGGAATGTAGACAGTAGAGGCCATTCTCAGGGGTTTACAGCTGGGATCAAGCACACCACTCGATGCTGGAATAAAGACCAAGTTTATTATATTATGGCAGAAAATTTGTCTATGTTATTCCCAGATCCTGAGATTTTTCAGGAGACTTAGATTAAGGGAAGTGGACTAAATATCTAGTAGATGATATTCCATTTTTTCTTTTTTTTCTTTTTTTATTTTAAGGAGAATAAAACAAAACAAAACAACAAAATGAAGCAAAACAACAATGGAAATGACACTGGATTTCAAAAAAAGACAGTAGGAAATCAAACACAATTGCTGTAATGCACATTGTTATCCTTTAAATACATAATCAAACACTATGTGCACTAAGTTGTTCCTTTACTTCAGGTGCCATCTCAGAAATTTCTGGTGTGTGGCTCCTAATTTCCTCTGTTAGCTATGTCTCCTGAACTTGTTCTGGGTGAGATATAGGCATGCAAAATTAATCAAACAATAGAAGCACTAAGTTGTCTTTTTACTTCAGTTGCTATCATTTCAGAAATTTCAGGTGTGTGACTTCTAATTTATTTTTTGTCTGTGTCTCCTGGACTTGTTTTAGGTGGCCTGGAGATCTGAGGTCTAAAAATGCACCCTGTCCCTTCGTCTTGACATTTTCTCATGTGTTTCCTGCATTGGCTGCCTGTCCCATGGTGCAGGTGATTGGGCTAGGCACCTGGGTTCCTCCAATGTGAGGTTCCTGGGGTGGCAGAGAGGTGTGGGGTGATTGCTCATCAATGTTTCCCCAATGGCTGCAGAACCTATGGGGCTTGGAATTATCACCTCCAGGGCCACAGTGGATTCACTGGGAGGTGCAGCCTCCTATCCTCCAGGCCCACAGCAGTACATTAATCAGGATGCGTAGCCTCCCTTTCTCAGGACCTGCCGTGATGGGCTCACCAGGGGATGTGGCTTCTTCCCCTCCAGCCCTCAGTGGTGCACTCATGGGGGCAGGGGTGTTTCTTTCTAATGAATTGACCATTACATTTCTAAAGTTCTGAAATGGCAAAAGACCATAGAAAGATACTAATTTGGGCTCCTGCTTGAAACGAGCAGTTTCAGAAAACTGCCAGCCTTGATTCAGGGCCAATGGCAGATGATATTTCAAAGCAGCCCAACATTCATGCTGTGACGTTGGCAATGACAGATGCTTTTAGCCAGATTTATAGTAAGAATTGGGGCAAAGAGCTGAGAAGAACATTTTGAAAAGTTTAAATTTTGGCAGAAAAGGAATGACATGTAAGAATAAGACCAAAGAGAATTGGTGGTTGAAGAGATTAACACCATTAAAAAGAAACCAATGTCTTTGTACAGGGACAAGAATAAAGATGCCCTGAAGGCATCTCAGAAAGATCGACAGGGTGTGGTAGTGTGTGCCTGTAATCCTAGAACTTGAAAGTCTGAGGCAGGAAGATTGCTTTGAGTTTAAGGCCAGCCTAAGTTACATACTGTATACATAGTGAGAACTTGTCTCATAAAACTGGAAAAAAAATCCTAGAAATTAGCAGGACCCTACCCATCAAAAGCTCAAGGGTACAAAAGAATAAAGCTTTCATTGCAGAAGAGAATCCCTGAAACGCTGATTCTAGAATGGTTTTTTGAGGAATTTGTTCCTTGAGTTTCATTTCTCTATGCTCAACCATTTAGGCACTCCAAGGCATCTGCAAGTGTGGTGGGGGGAAGGGACAGCCCTCTGCTCAAACGGACAGTCAATTTAGGCATTGTCCATATTATGCTGCTTTTACAGGAATGCAGAATGTAAGTGAAGTAAGATCAGGTAGACTTTTACCTAGATTTCAGAGAAAGCCTCAGGAGGCTAGGGAGGAGCTGTAGAGAGGTCATTAATGAATCTATAGGTATAAAGCAAAATGTTCATTGGAGACTCCAGAAAGTTGAAGATTACCTAAATATGAAATGTCTAACAAGAAAAGCAGTAGCCTGAGAGGGAAATTAAACCACAAGAGATGTGACATGGCTTGCAATGGGCAGTGCAATGCGATTGGGTCTACCCAGATCTTCCGGAACTCACACTTTGTCATGACCTGCACCAGAAATCAAACACGAGCTTTGTGACTTAACATACACTTTGCTGGGTTTCAGTCTCACATTTATCTGCTTCTTTTTTATTGTCCTCTCTCTCTCTCTCTTTGAATAGGAATGCTTTACCTTATGGCATTGTACCCTGGGATTATGCAACTTGACTCTTTGTATTTTTATAGGGATTCACAGCTAGGAATTTTTCTTAAGTCTCAGAGGATATTTTGAGTATTTCTTTTAAAGCCTGGAAGTGTTTAAAGTTTGAGAAGGGATCATTGTGCTTTTGGTTCTATGTAGAACAGTGGTATCATGGAAAAATTAACTGCTATTGTCTTTACTTGTAGATTAAGTTTTGGTTTATGTTGTGTTTGGGTGTCAAGTTAACAAGGACTGGAATGTGGCAGTTAGCCTTAATGGTGCCAATTTGACTGACTTGCTAGTTTTCCAAGGATTAGTAAAGCACCTTTCTGGGTATATCTTGGTACCCATGACTTTTGGTACTATCTATGGTCCTGGTCCCCTTCCTCTGTGGCACTGTTTTACTACACTGCTTCCCAACCACCATGAAATGAGCAACCTTGCCTCTCATTCCCTTCTGCCACAATGTTTCTGCCTTGGAGCCAGTTGACCAAGCACTGAATTCCCTAAATAATGAGTTGAATTAAACCTTGACTACTTTAAATTGTGTGTGCTCAGTGATTGGAAAGCTGACTAATACAGTCATTGAAACAAATATTATAATTTTCCCAATTACTGATAAAAATGCTTAAACAGAAGTCATACAATTTAAAATCAGATAGCTATAAGGGGAAGTGTCTGAATTTGAACCTAGCATATTTGTGACCTTTAAAACTACCTGTCACTGCAAATAAGTGAAAAACTAATTAATATAGAAAAATTTCCTAGAAAATGTGCCAAGATAGAAGTACAACCAAAATATTTTCATCATTAAAAGCAGTCCTCCTTGGTTATGGAATTTTCCTACTTTCTCACTCTTGGCAGTACTGCTTGTTCCACCATGTACTTTATCATCTTATACATACACAATCACTGTTAAGTGCAAAGCTTTTAGAGAAATAAGAAAAAGTGTCTATGTAAACTATATGCAGCTGTGGTATTTGCTGAACTAATGGACTTTTAACCAATCCATCAAAAGAACACCATATTTGAATTGGCAACAAGGGATAAACAAATCTTTCTAGATATTTCTTATCACCTTTTATTTATAAACACAGACCCTTCCACAACAGATTGATAGACCCCTGTATTACAATACTTAAAGTTTCTTTGACAACCACTAAATTCCAGCAAAGCGTTTTCTAAAGCAAGCCTCCTATAACATCAAACTTGCCACACTCTTACCAGACAGTTCATACATTTGAGCTAAAGAACCTTCAAGGATCTTCCCTTTGAAATGTTGGACCTGCTATGCACCTCTGCTTCTTGATCAGGACAGGCCGTTTTAATCAAACAGTCCATTTATGTTTGCGTGTTTTGGGAATCTTTTCCTGACACCTCTGTATTTACATCTTTTTGTTGTTTTGCACTATTTATACCAATTCATTTTCTATTCTTCTCCTCAAAGTTAATTTTCTATTTTTTCAGTTTTAACACAGCAATTTTCATAGTTCTTTATATAACCACATTCTTAGGACTAGATCAAATGGCTTCAAGGTCACTTCAAGGTTATATAGCCCTTTTATATGAATCTCATTTTTTGATAAATCACATTAGCACAGATATACGCATCTCAGTATATAGTTTTAACCTCTCCCACCAGGGCTGGGAGACCACTAGTACTGTTATTTTTAAAATATAGCAAAGGTGCATTAAAATTACAATACTATGTCAAATAATAAAAGCAATTAGGAAATATTATATGTTTGTAACTGGGATGAGACTGTCCCACATTAATCTCTGGTAAGCATGTAAACTAATGTAATCTGTTTAAAAAGCAACTTCATATCACGTATCAGGAATTTTTCAATTATTCATTACATTTAATTATGAATCCTATTGTGCAAGTCAGGGTAGGCTAAGGCTCTGTAACTGATTGAGTCAAATGTGCAGATTGGCTTAAACATAATAGAAGTTTGCTTCTTATGCATTTACATAAAATAACCCTGGCTGAGTAAATTTCCCTGACACACTCATAAGGAGACTAGAAGGAGACTAGGATTGTTTCCTTTAAATCTGTGCTATTCCCTAAGTTGCCCTCTTCATTTGCATCTGGCAAGCAGAAGAGGAAAGAGGGAACAGAGAATGATACAGTCACTTAAAGCTTTAATCTAGGCACGACACCACCCTCCCCTCACAGTCCCCAAGGGCAAACCTAACTGTAAGAGGGCATGGAAATGAAATCTATGTCTTAAAACAAGGAGAACTGATCTTGTCTTGATGAACAATCTGCCATATAGAAATTTAAAAAATAATAACCCTGAGTATTATATTGATAATTTGATATGGAGATCATAAAGGAGCAATACTGAGAGCACATTAGCTTCAGGAACAGACAGACAGAATCAGGTTTGAATGCCTTCTCTGGCTGTCAAGAACTAGGGCTTTTTGTGAGTTATATATTGTTTCATCTTACCATACCGCTAATTATCTCTCAAGGGGTTTAGTGGAGTTTAGATGAGTTAATTGTTTAAAACATTTACTGAAATACTTCTCACATACTGGTTATTTAATCAAAGATCATTATTAATATCATTTGTATTTTAATTTTTATATGTAAATACATTACAATTATTCCTGTTGAACCAGAGTAATTTAATTGTATCAGTAAGTTGATCAGGCACATATGTTCAGTAAAATAAATAAAATACACTATAACTATTTAAAATTGATCACTAACATCTACATAATATGATAGGAAAGTGTTTATAAAATATGAATGTAAACAGCAAGAGATATTTATAAAGATTATAAATTTAACTAGATTATTACAAAAATTTAACCACCATTATAAATAACTTCTTCTTGTTTCTCTTTCTGTATTTTTCAAAATTCTAGTGACCACTTTACTGTCTTTCTCTTTGCATATATATATATATATATATATATATATATATATATTTTTTTTTTTTTTTTGGTACCAGGGATCAAACTCACAACCTTATACCTGCCAGGCAGGCACTTAAGCCACTGAGTCAATCTCCTGGCCCTGTTTCTTTTGAGATAGGGTCGCACTATGTAGTTCAGGCTGGCCTTGCTCACGTTGTAGCCCAAGCCAGCCTCAAACTCAAAAGACTCCACCTACCTCAGCCTCCTGAATGTTTGGATTAAAGGTATGCGCCACCACGCCTGGCTCTTTGCGTGTTTTTGAATTCTGTTTCTTATCTTCAAATTCATTTTAAGTAACAAAACCTTTCGTATTTATCTGATACTTCTTCCTTCACCCCAAAGAGAACAATTTCTTGAGTTTTTGTATATCCTTCTCATTTAGATATTTTACTATGGCTAGGGAAGTATGTTTGCATAAAAATATGACTGTTGAGAATTTTTTAAATCACAAGAATGATATCCATTTTAATATTTTTCCATGAAATATCATGTATATAATATACATTCATATTGATTTGGTATATCATTTAATAATTCCAGACTATTCCACTGAATGAATATAATACAATGCACTCATTTACTTAGCATAAATGGATATTAAGGATTTTCTAATTTCTCCCTATTCCAAAGAAACACTGCAATGAACATTGTTTTGTGCATTTCCTGGTAAACTGTGTGATAGATTTCTGAGAGTTTATTATCAGGAGTGAAATTTCTGGGTCATAGGATGTGAAAATACTAATGTTTATTAAATATTACCACATTATTCTTTTATTGAGTTTATAATTCCACTAAGAATATAGTAGATCCAAGTTTACATGTCTGTCTTAGTTACTTTTTCGTTACTGGCATGAAATACCAGACACACACAAGTGAAAGAAGGAGATGTTTATTTTAGCTCACAGTTTATACAGGTTTCATTCCATACACAACAGAGAGACATGGTAAAGGAGAAACATTCCATGACACAGCAGGCAGGAAGCAGCAAGGGATCAAGAGTGTAGTGACCCACCAGAATTCACCTCCCACTTCCGGCTCTAAACCCATTAGTGGACCAGTCCAGAATCACACCCAGGATCCAATCATCTCCTAAAAGCCCTACCTATGAGCATGTGAAAGCTATGAGATATAAGCCATAGCAATGTTTTGCCAATTCTTTTATACTTTGCTCTTATTTTTTTGGTCAATTTCTAGCATTCAAGGATATCTCTCTGGTTTTAATTTTCCTCTCCCTGATTAATCATAAGGTTAAACATCTTTCATATGTTTATTGGACATTCAGATTCCATTTTACATTAACTTTTTAATTATTTGATATTTGTGACCATCATTTACTTAGTCATTTTCAGGAATTTTATATAAATTATATGGATAATTTCAAAGTGAAACTCATTTTAAAATATAAACATTTCAAATGACATAAGCATTTTACTGTTTATTATGCATTCCTTAATAAATAAAGTTAACACTTAATATATTGCTTAACAAAACAAAAATAATCAAACTAATATTTCATAACTCTGAATGGAAGTTAAAGTTCTTTTCAAGTTGTTGTTGCAATTAATATATGTGGTTCACTAACGGGATTTTCTGAAGGCAGAAAACAGATCAAAGAGTGACCAGCCACTAAATGCCTTACAGTTAACCTTCCCTGCAGCTAAAGACAACAGAATCTAAACATGCTGCAGATTTTCATACTGCTCAGCTAAGCTTAAATATCTGCTAATTTAGATAATGGCTACAGTCCATCATTTAATGGTATTTACAGCAAAAACATATGGCCAGTACTTAGAATCCCAGTCATTAACTAATGTGAGTCATTTCCAGATGACACAGAGATAATTCATATTGTCAGTACCAATTCTGTTTTAATCGCATGATGTGTTTGCCTTTAAGGATAGATATTGGCAGCCATTTATGTGTTGAATATTAATGAGCTCTGCAAAAGCCTACTGACCCATCACAAATTAAAGAGCTACTGACTGAAACAAGCACTAAAGCTTGACGGAAGTAGGGAGGAGGTGAGAGAAACAGATCATAAGAGTCAAAAAAAGACTATGAGTATAAAGTTTGACTGAATTAAAGTTTATAGCAGTCAGAAGAGGTGCTAAGGTAAAAAGCAAACTGTGATAATTCGTATTATTAACCCTAATCATCCCTAGTAGTAACATAACAAAATATTCTTGTTGCTTACATTGTATGTTCAGCGTTGGTCAAAGAGAGTTCTAGCCCATTGTAGTTCCTCAGCAGAACATGTAGAATGGTCATGAGAACTTCCATGATCTTCTGAGCTTCTTCTTCTATTCAACGTACATCATTTTAGATTGTGGAGGACCATCTGGATGACTCTCCTTGAAAGAAGAGCAATTATTTCCATTTTGGCTAAATCCGGCCCTACTTCCATGTATTGATACGTTCACAGCCAGCTAAGTTTTGTCCTTTTCCCCTCAATTGCCTTTAAGCAATGGAAATTGGCCTAACCGAGGTGCTGGTGTGTAGTCTTTGAAGCAAGGAGAGAGATCAATGTTACCCCAACCTGTAGCTCCCAAGAAGAAAGTGTGAGCCGGGCAGGAAGGAGAGCCATGCTCCACACTGTTGGCTGAGATTGAACCTTGAGATAAGATGATATGACTTCCCAGGGCATAAAAGATTACACATCAGAGCTGAAGCACTGACCCCAAAACACTAGATACTGCCTTGAATTGTCTTATGCAGATTACTCTTTCTGCATATCCTTGTCTCTGCTTACTGCAGAGGTGATTTCAGGCCTCCTACCTAGCCCAGCTCATGGAACTTATGTACTTCCTTCCACTCTCACAGACACTCATCCCTGAGCCACTCCTTTCTTGAAGAATTAATAAAACGTGGGTTCAGCCCTGGGTTGAGACCTTTGTACCAGTTAGCCATTTTACTGACTGGACCTAGGACCCCCTTGACTCCCCACAACTACAAATACACCCTAGTGCCTTTATTCTCAAGATAGGTTGCACTGGGAGTGGTAGATTGGAATTAACACAATAAAATTCCAATTACTTTTCTGTGGGATTACAAATATAAACTTCCTGGACTGCAACAAGATCTGGGAAGGACTCTCAATATCAGATCATACTTACTTGTTCAAGGAAATCTCATGGCCACCTATAATTTAAAGGGGAATTGAAATGTCTTTGATGTTGTGCCTGAAAAAGGGTTGTATTACTCCCTTTTCTATCATAGGAACAAAACACCTGCAATGTAAAGAGAATGAGGTTTATTTTGACTTATGGTTTGACAAGTTTCAGTCCAGTGTGAGCTGGCTCCAAGGCAGAAATGGCAGGTGGAAGAAAGCTGCTCAACCCATGGCAACCAGGAAGCAGAGAAAGCAAGAGAGCTCACAGCAAGAGATGCAACACCCAAATGCATGTTCTCACTGACCCACCTCCTCCAACTGGTGCTTACCTATGATTAGCACTTTCAGCTAAGAACTCATCAATGCATTAATCTGCTGATAAGTATAGGGCCCCCTGACCTTCCAAAAGTTCCATCTCTGAATGCGTGACATTTAGGAAAAACTAGATATAAACCATAGCAGAGGTGAACTGAAAAGATTTGATCAACAGCACAGTGACTACCAAAGATCTTCATTCTAGTTACCATATATTAGTTCACTTGAGTCATTTCCTTAATCCCACACACAGAAAGTACGTATCCTCACCCAAAGAAAGAAAACCCTAAAATTTCAATCAGTCAGGGCAGTAAGCTCAATATTGAGAACCAGGGTTTTAAATTCACTAATCTCTACCTCAATATGGATGTGGCACTACAATATGAAGGCTTGTCAACGATAAAAGAAGACAAATTAACAATTTCAAGTACACACAAAAAGACATGCATACTTATTAGGTAACTATAATAAAGCTGCAGGTAGGAAGAGACTGGTTCAAGTGATTAAGTACTGCTGAAAACTGTCTGTCCAGTAATTTTTTGTGAGGCTCACTAACGAGCAGGGCAAACAAGCTATTTGGTATTTCATTTATCCTAACCCAGGCATACACTGATATGTAGAAAAGACAGACACAAGTAATGTCTTCCTATTCACTACTTTGCCTAACTAATGTGGTAAAGTTGAAACCTCCTATAGCATATATGGAGAAAGAAAGACACTAGGATACGACACAGGTTACATTAGTCCCATATTGTTCATCAGTCCCTAGGTCTGCAAAATGAAATGCTCTTGTGAGTTGATGAGCTTTAAACTACAATATTCTTTTAGCACATTCATTTCTACATCATTTTTCCCCACCTGTGTGCGCAGTCCCTGAGGTCATTTGGACTGAAATCTAATATTGAATCTTCTGGCATCTAATTTGTTTTGTTCAACTTATATTTCTCTTTATGGAAAAGATGGACTCTGGAATCCAACTTCTGGATCATGATTTAAAAATTATTTTATACAGTGCTGTCCAGCTTCCCTCAACTTCTGGCCAGTCACAGGTCCCTGGGATAGTGAATCCCAAATAATTTCATGCATTGCCCCAAAATCCAATTCTATCAATATTAAAATGAGCACATGTCTTGTGCAAGAATGAGCATCAACTTTCTTTAACCTAGCTAACCCTGCTGAAAAACATACCTACAATATGAAGGATCTGGGACAAGTATATGCCAAATACTGAGAACCTGAAGGACACAAGAGAAATGAAACTACCATCATGCTGAAAGACAAGTGTAGAAATATAGGTATTGACTTTAGAAGATATGATATGTGCAAAAGACAAATTATACATTTTCTCAGTTTTCTTAAGATCTACTATGTCTGCTTGGATCTGGTCCAGAGTAGCTGGCAGTTCTTCTAGTGTGTAAATAATGTTAAATTTGGAGGGTAACACGAATATTTCTCTCACCTCAGTTTCCTAGTTGTTATGCTTGGTTAATCTTGATGATGAAAACAAAGCCAGATGGTAATGTGCTCTGCAAGACAGTTAGCAGAAGTTAAATGAGACTTCATTTTAAATAACTTAGAGGATTTCAGTCACTTTTCTCTGAATGAAAAATGTATAATAAAGGCAAGAGAGCAACTTGGTTACTTCATTTTTATCTTCAAGCTTTACTTAATGCAGTTCGGTTTGGAAACTTCTCTCGGAAGTGCAGTCTCCTGGTAAAGGCCAAGGTCCCTGGTAACTGCTGAGTAATAAATATGTATTAATAAGATAGAGAAGGGTAGTGAGTAAGGAAAATCAGTGCAGAGATAATTAATACAGATATCATTTAGGAAGTAAATCACTCTGACTTGAAGATTAGGTAAAGGAACAATGATGACACTCACTGTGATCAGAAATATATTAGGCTGAAATCTTGGGATACATGATTAAGAAACAGGATGAACAAAGGGATAAAAGATTTTGAGGTGAAATAGAAGAGAATCAGGAAAAAAACACTAAGCATCCCATAAATCAAGGTTAGAAAGTTTTTGGGAAAAGAAATACTTAAATATACCAAAATAAAGTGTGTAAATCTAAGCAGAAAATACCAAAAAAAGCATTTCATTTAATGACATGTTGGAATTTAGATGGGACTCACGTATCCCACTTCTATGGTTGACACCTGTTGTTGCATCATTTTGTCTTATTTAGCACGTGCCATATATTAGATTTAGCATACGTGGTTAAATTTTAAACCTAAAATGTTCATGCTGGAGTTGAGAGAATATGTTTAGTTAGAATAGCTAAGTAATTTTAAATCAGTACACTGTGTCCCTTGGCATTTGCCTAAGTTGCTCCCAGGCAGTACAGTTGACTTCGATCTAATTTGACCTTGATGATCATGTTTGGTATTATAAACCAGCTGTGCAGACTACAGTCGATTAGCCAAGTCTGAACTTTTGACCTGCTAATTAAAACCTAATCACAGGGAAAATGCCTAAGAGGCTCATGAATACTTTCTTATTCAAAGTCTCTTTATGAGTGCTTATTTCCTAGGAAGAAGTATTTATTTCCAGACACAAATAGGCAGGATTGTACTATTAATAATATTTTAGGGGAAAGACGAGAAAAGGAACAATCAAACTAACTCATCTTTTTCCTGTTAATTTGCTTTGCCTTGCTTCTTTTCCCTATCCATCTCCTTTCCACTCCTGGAAAATTAGCTTTTAATTTGAGTAGCATTTCCTGAAACAAAATGAACACAACTTGCTCGCTAGGCAGATATGGAGATCAACAGTTCTCACATTATGACATCAGCAGCACCCAAAGAGTTTCTTAAAATGGAGATTGCAGCTGGCTATGGTGGTGTGCATGGTAAGGCTGCCACGGGAGAATCAAGGGCTAAGGTGAAGCCTGGGCAATTCAACAACTCAGTGGGATCCTGTCTCAACTTTTTAAAAGAAGGCTGGGAGTGTAGCTCAGTCTGAAGGTTCTAATAGCGAGAAAAAAAAAAAATGAAACCAAAACAAACAAACAAAAAACAAGCAATTAACCCAGATAATTCCTAAGAATGCCCCAGGGTCTAATTCAGAAGGCCTGGAGTAGAGCCTGAGGATTACATTTCTAACAAATTCACAGGAGACACTGATGCAATCTGGCCCAAAACCATACCTGAGAACTGTGCATAGCTGTATGCAGGTGCTTAAAATGTCTTCTCGCTTGTGTGTTACCTGAGAAACATTAATTCATTCTTCACCCACCGCAGTATAGTCTAAATTCAATGAAAAGGCAGTCTTGCTTTGAATTCCATGATTGCTCCTGAGTAGCCAGGGTCCTCAGAAGATTCTGACAATTATGAAAATTAGCCAGAACTTGTGAAACTAAATTTGTACTAAGGCACATGATCACGAATATAAAAATTCACTGGTTACCAACACTATTCATAGGAGCCAGCCAAATAACATAAACGGGGCATTCCCAATGGTATAAAATTTGGATATCTGAACTGGCCAGAAAAAACTCATCTGTGGTCTGGAATTTGACAGTCTCCAGGGTTTTTGCCTCTGGAAGGGCTATTATTTACTTAGATAACTTATTAAAATATCAGAGGTTTTTCCCTTTCATTTGATAATATGCTTGCAATTTTAATCTCTAGTTTTAAAAAAATTAAATAGTGAATCATTTTTCTAATTTTGTGGTTCTTAACCTTTGTTTGTTTTGCTTTGGTTTTTGGATTCTGGAATTATTTTAGGAAACTGGGGAAAGCTGTAGACACTTTTCCCAGGTAAACTTGTACAATTTATTGGGAAATGGGGATCTCGCGAGGGGTCTCTTTTCCAAAATAAGAAACTCTTGCTCAAGGTACATCGTACTGATTACTTCCAGGTGAGTTAGCATCTCACATGCCTATGATATGAAACTTTGCTTTTAGGAGTTCTCTTTTCAAACAAGCTCAATCTTCTTTTGTCTTAGAGCTTGACACCTACATTAGTTTTAGTAATCATGACAAATGACTGCAAGCTTTGTGCTTGTAATGCAAACTAATTATCTTGCAGCTCTCTGTGTCAGAGGTCCTAAAAGCAGAACAGTATCCCTTGTTCCTTCTTCAGGATCCAGGGAGAGAATCTGTTTTTTTGAATTGCCTATCTTTTAGATGTACCCTGTATTCCTTCCTTGACCCATGCTCACTTTCGTTCTCAGAGCCAACAGCTCACATCTTTCCATCTCTCTGCTTTCATTCTTGTCTCCAACTTTGACTGTCGGCCTCCTTTCCTGTGAAAGGTGATTTGGCCCACCCGTGTGCTGCAGTATAGTCATCCCATCTCAATTTCTAATCATGCCAGCAAAGTCTCCTTCACGTTTAAAACATATCCATAACTCCTGAGAATCAAGACGGAGACATCTCAGATATGGGAAAAGCATTATTTTGTCTACCACAGTATCATCACTTTAAAACATACTAGCTCTTGGCTTATTACCATTCTTTGAAGAGCACTCTAATGAAACATTTTTATCTTACCCTAGTATTGGGTAGTACACAGTAATTCCAATAGTAATTCCATAAAATGTGAAAAATTTCTAAAGTTAATTAGTTATATCCACAGGTTAATAATGTTCTTTATCATGTCTCCCACTCTTTTAACATAAAACCCCTACATTATGGAAACCTGATCAAATATCCTATAATTTGAGAGCAACTAGAAAAAAGATATTGAGCAGCATATTGCATGAAGTAGTCAGAAGTCTTCATTCTTATGTGCAAACAAAACCACCATGAACATTCAAGAATCATATGATTTCATAGAAATATTTTAAAAATTGTACTGTTTAGGTTTTTAGTTGACTTCATGCTCAACATGAGTTTTTAAACTGCATGAGTTGTAGTATACTTAGAAATGGAGATAACATTCATTCACTCATTCTTCATTCAAAAACCATTGTTTTTTTAAAACCTCTCTGTGTCAGACAATAGAGATACACTACACTTTGTACTATTACTATTTTTTATTTTTTACTTTGGATTTGTATAACCTGGCAAATCACCTTAAATTACAAGAAGGAGAAAGCACTGTATAACATTTATTAACAATTATTCTGATTATACAGATTTTTTAGTAAACATGCATTTATGACAGTTTAATGGCTCTGAACCATCTACTTTTCAAAATGTTCAAATATTGCCACCAGTAGTATTTAAAAATAGCATATTTCTTCTTTTAACTTTGTACTTCTACTAAGCGCTTCTCACTATAAGATATAAACATTCATAGAATTTATATCTTATTATTTTAAAATAAACTTTTAACATATTGTTTTAAACTGCAGTGTGAATTCTATAAAGTGTGAATTCTTAGTAAAGGAGGTAGGTTTTAAAGGTACTTTTAAAACAACTGCATATGTGGCTGATAGTCTAAACAGACTCAACTTTTTCTACAGAACAGATTTGAATTCACTGTCATTACATTTCAAATATATGCAGAGTCTTTATATCCTGGATTGATAAATAAGTAGGCAGATACTGTTTGTGCAGAAAGTTTCATGGCAAAGAATAACTAATTCCTCTTTGTCAGCAATAAACATGACAAGAAATAAAAGGTCAGTAGTGTGGTGAACTTATCAGGTCACACGTACAGAGGCACAGCAGGGGACCTCCGTCCTTGGTCATTATGATCACCTCATGCCAACCTCTGCTGAATTGTGCATTATTCATCATCCCATCTGGTAAGCAAGCATTAGTCTTTGTCAGTTGCAGCTAAATCTTTCTCCTCTCCATCCTTAAAGATTTTTGTTCTTATTCTTTCAGTACCTCAACATCCCTCTAGAGGGCCTGCAAAAATACATACCCATATTCCCTAACCACACTGGCTCAAGATTGTTCTCCAGCTTGCTCAAACGTTTTTGCCTCAACCTGCAAAAGTCAAGCCCTCCCACACCCCACATGCTGGGTGCAAAGGCCCTTGGCATCTGCCTCCCTGGGATGTTCTCAAACCCTTCTACTCTAATCAAAATTTATATTGTTCTTCTGTTGGCTGAGATGTCAGCCAACTCATAGAGTGCATTCCCTAAGAATCACAGCAACATCTAACCCTCTGGTGTCTTCCCCCTAACAGTTTAGTAAATTAAAATAATGTCTCTAGAGAGAATAACATTGTTTCTAACTTTGCATCTGAAGCTCAGAAGCTAAGTATGTTGACTTCCTCCTTCTGTGTGCTGCTGTAATTAATGCATTTTCTTTGAGATGTTGGGCGCTGCTTGTTATCGGTGGTTAGCAGGATGGTGAAGAAGGAAGGAATTAGAGGCAAGATGCTGTTTCTGGGGTAACTGGTGTGGAGCCTTGGTTTCAAATGCACAGAGCAGTGAATATTTGGAGGGGAAGCTCTTCATGGTATGTGGAATTCTTTAGGTGAGTTGTGAAGTGAAAATAACCGTACTGAAGAGAGATCAGTAGTAGAGAATGCAATCAAGGTTAGGATAGAAACTCATCTAGACAGGTAAGAGACAGAAAACTGCTGCAAATTAGCCACTTCTCTGTCTGTATAATTTTATTTACTGAAATGTTTCAGAATGTAAACTGAATTTTAGACTACTAAAATATATTAGGAAGCGTGAAATGTACTGAGGCAATAAATAATTTACTTACGTTTTTAGAGCTTGTTCTCATTAAGTCACATAAGGAATGGAGAGAAATTTACCTCAGGAAAAAGTGGGATAAAAATCGGGTGAACTTATCCTCTTCAACCTCTGTCCCTATTGAAGACTTGCTGTACTAAACTTTAAATGCTGCCAAATAGCATGAGAGGACTTTTTCTTAAATTAATGTTTTTATATTGCTTTTAAAGTTATACCAGCATTTTTCCTAGGCAATTGTTTTTTTTTAAAGCATGATATAAGTGTTATTTTATATGTAACAGGAAAAGAATTTAGGCACCAGCCCATAAAGATGTTATATTCTTGTGGTATAAGTAATAATCTGCTCAGTCCCATGGAGAATGAAATTCTAAGATTCTGTAAGGGCTGTATTAACAGAGCAGAAAATGTACTGGGTTCAGATCGTTGTCACTACCAGCTTCTTAGACTGCTTGCTTGGACCACACAGGCTGACTCCAGAAAATGCTGGGCCCTCAGGAACTAGGCAGCTATCTCTAGCTGAAAGGCAGTATTCCCACATAATATATTCTAGTATTTGAAAACCTATTTAATTTATCTTTTAATATCTCATTTACAGTTATTATGTGACATAATTTGTTCTTGTAAAAGATTTCTTTATAATAATGGTCATTTTTCATTTTATTCTCTTTTTTGACCTCTGGCTGTATCTTTGTACTACTGCTAATAATGTCAGGCTTGGTGTTTGCTTTAGAGTAGGAACCCAATTTAACTTTTCTCCTGAAAGTTTCTGATGTATTTCCTAGTAGACAGTACACCAAGATATGTCCGCAGACTAACAGGAACCCTAGTAAAATTAGAGACTTTATCACATGTCATAATTAGGAGTCTGGATAAAAAACAAATTATAGTTACAGGGCCGGTCCAAGAGGGTCATCATTCTCAATTATTCTGCCATACGCTCAGCTCTGCACTGCTGTAGTATAAGTTTGACCTCTCTTGTAAAGTGAATATATCTGCTTCGCATGCTTCTTCATTCACATTTGGCTGGAGAATCTGACCTTCTGTTGCCCTCCAATGAGTGTAAGGGAACCCTTCCCAGAAATACCCCCAAAATATGCCTTTGTGCCTCATTGACCAGAGTATGAAGCTGATTTCCATTCTTTGCAAGTTACTTATAAAATGACTCATCCCCAAATGAACCAACTTTACTTGTGAGGTGAGGTCAGTTACAGAAACCCTATTATTTTTTTATGAATGGAAGGCAGTAAAATGATCACTCTCATCATTTAAGTTACACTTAGGGAATTGTTATGGATTATAAACTGGTGGTCAACTTAGCACCAGTTGAATTAATTTAGCTGGTGTTGAGTAAAGATGCTCCACCTGAAGAAAGTTGCCAGCATAAATAGGGACGTGGAGAAGAAGGAGGAGGCGTTGTGGGTTCTTCCAAGAGTTGCTGTTCGAGCCGCTGGTTCTCCTGGAGGTGCTTGTCATGCTGGCTTCGCCAATATGGACTCGGCCATTATCGTCGGAGGAGCTCGGGACCTAATCGGTGAGAGTGGCTATGGTTCACGTTGCGGGAGCTCTGCTCCTCATATTGTGCATCGCTTCCTGGCTCCGGAGGGGAGGCTGTGTGCTGGAGAAGCTGGTCACGCTGGGCTTCCTGACCTGTGCTCAACTGTTCTCCATCGTCGGAGGAGCGTGGGACCTCGTCGCCATTGGGGATGGCTGTGGTGCTCTTCAGGGCAGCCCCACTTCTTCTTTTGAGCATGACTTCTGGGCTCCCACGTAGAGCCCTCAACCCACTGCACAGCTCCTTCACCCCGCTGGCATAGACTTTCTAGCTCCAACGCTGACCTGTGGCCTTCCCAGCACAGAACCGTAAATAGTCTGGCGTGAGCCCTTACTGTGGGGTCTTAGATTCCCAGTTGGTACTGTGGGAGGCATTGTCATGTGTTTTGGGTCTCTAGTGAGACTCCTACATGACATTGCTGTGGGATCCAGGCCCTCGGTTAAATATCCTGGGTCTCAGTGTTGTGGATAGATCTTCCTGCACTTTCTCGTGTATAACTTTGGATGACTATTATAAAATAATATTACAAACACTGTGTCCTGTAGTAGTTGTTCTCCATGTAACCCCTGACTACAACAGGAATTAAACATATTGGCCTTCATTTGTGAGCATTTGTCTTCTATCACATCCTTCCCCCACTGCACCTTGCCAGTTATTCTCCAGTGACCTATTTTCTCAACATGGATTTTCAGGTAGTCTTTTTGAAAGCTGTGTGCAACCCTTTCCTTCTGATGACTCTTCCAAACCTGACTCAAGCAAGTGCATTGTTTGGCACACCCTCCTTGGGGTATGCTAAACAAATGCAAATAAATACAAGATGTGCTGTTCATCCTGCATTAATTTGCTCATTGATTGGTATATACTTTAGATACCCTTGTGATGAATAATATGCAGGAATAATTTGCTATGCTAATACTATGATAGTTGTGGTGTTTTCATTAATTGAAGTATGGCAATCTGTTTCTTTAGGAATATTTCTCTGTACTATAGTCACATTTCTAAGGGAAAATAAAGTTATTTTTTATCATTTCCACTGTTATAACTTAAATTATCACCTGGATTATTAAATGGATGTGTATTTATTCATTCAGTAGAAATGATTTTATACAATATTATCTTAAAGCTAGAAAACTAAGCATCTGTTTTACCCAAACAAAGATTACATACAATTTTGTATATTCTATAGATAATTGCAACAAATTTGCTTTTAATTCAGTGTATTCAAGACCTTCATATATGTTGTTTGTTTGATCCCTAAAGCATTTTTTCAAAGTAGATTATTAATCTCTAGGAGTGATGACAGTAACCATAATAACTTGGCAAAGCTCAATCAACCAGTTAAATGGAAAGGCTATAATAAAACAAAACAGTAATTTTCATTCCAGTTTCATTTCGATTCTGGAGTTTATGAGTTAATGAGTTTAAATAGAAGTCATGAGTGCTAAATTCCAGACAAAGCAAAGTCAAGAAAACAGTGAATTTAATTTCAGAAATCATTTTTAAAAAGAAATATTTTTCTACATGTTATATATATGCATCTGAATGTAGACCAGTAGACATTTCCACTGTGTGACCAGAAAAATTCTGAAGAAGTAAAACTTTACTGCAGATTAATAGGAAAGAATGATTGTATTTCTCAATTTTATAGTTTACAGAAAGTGAATATATTTACTACACAATGACAATACTTTCCCCAAAACTGTTCAATATACAAGTAGCATAAAATTAAAATTCCAATTATAAATACAAGCTTATTTATTTATTTATTTTAGATTTTAAAATGGCCACTATACTGTTTTTTATTTTAAAGAGAAAAAAAGCACCAAAAAATCAAAAAGCAAGCTAACAAACCAGTAAAAAAAAGTAACACAGCCAGTTGATAACATCAACAACACCAATAAAAAAAAAAAACCTAGAGTGATACAGGATTTCAAAACAAGATGATAGGAATTTGCCATTACTTAATAATGTAAAATTTTTTAAAAAGTTATCTGTGACTGTAACAATTTTGATTACTGTTTACCTAAGCAACCTAGCCTTCACTTGGCATTGATAACTTTAAATCAAAATCACAATGAATAAATACCTGAGTAATATTACACTAAGCTTCTCTAGAGAACCACTAAATGCATATTATACTCATGGCATGATCAATGCTGAGGGAAGAATAGCCAAGTAAAAGAAAACCTGTGGAGAAGGAGGCTGTAGAAAAGCAAGAGGAGAAAGATTTAGGGTTGGATACCTGAAGTATGAATTCATGTTTTGCTTTAAATAGTTGTAGATGCCTACATGAAGAAATATTTCCTGAGTCTAGAAGCAACAACATACCAGTAGAAACCCACCTTGGATTCTTCAATCTTCCCATAAAAGGAAACAGGAACTGTCTGAGGCAATAGATGTACAAGATGGAGCAAGGAATCCGTAAGATGAGCCAGGAGCACTCACGGTGCCAGAAAATGCATCCAAAAACTCCAAAGAAGGGCTTTGATTTGTTGAATTGTCCTATAGACAATATTTAGAAAGAGCTTACTAAAGCTCTTGCATATAATCATGTTTGTTCTACAGAAGGTTAAAAAAAGTTCACAGAACTTTTTTAAAAAATAAACTGGTTTAGTAAACTAGATTTATAGAAAAACTGTATAACACAGAGAGTTCCTCTATACCCCACAAGCATTTTCTCTTATTATTAAATCTTAAATTAGTGCACTATACTCATTATAATTAATGTTGATATAATATTCATAAGGAAAGCTCCCACTTTTACTCAGATTTCCTTAATTTTTACCTAATGTCCTTTTCTGTTCTAGAATTCTTTCCAGAATATCATATTGTATTTCATGGCTGTATCTTGTTTTTACTGACCTTCAGAGTTTTCAGCAGTGCTGGTCAAACATTTTGTAGAAGGCTCTCAATTGCGGTGTGTCTGACATTTTCCTCATGATAAGACTGGGGTAATTTTCAGATTACTACACACAGTCTTGCTTTAGTCCAGTGTCAGTAAAGTCTAACAAAAAACATATTTGAAACCTGTACTATTATTTTGCTTTTCTCACATAAAATTTTACCTTGTTTCCTATAAAAGTTTGACTCATTTTACTGTGAATTCTATTTGATCTAAATGTTTCTTTAGGCTTTCTCATAGCACGCAAACAGATCATAAGAGCTGGAAATAATGTGTCCTTTCTGGATTTAAATAGTTTTTATAAGTAAGGAAAAAGTAAAACCAGATACTTTGATGCTGACCAAAAACAATGGACCACGAATAGATTTCATTTTTAAATTTGATAGTTTGATTTAATTATTGACAATAGTCCAATTTACAAAAATAGGTTTGATCATTATTTTTTAATGAATTAATTAGTTTGTATTTCATTCTTCCTAAGTTTCTACAGTAATTCAAACATAATTGCCTTTTTGCTATACTGAGTCTGAGGGGAATTTGTTCATTACATTATTGCTTTTTTGGCATAAACATTTGTGTCATCTTTAATATTTTACCTTGTTTACATGAGAATATAATGCTTTGGTCTGAATACTGCAGCTCTTAATACATTGTTTGCTTTAGCTTTCCCATTATGTCACTGACAATTTATAAAACCTGTATCTGTAGAAAATGGTATTTTTATCTCAGACAAGCACTACAAATAATAGTACATTCAAAAAATAACATAGACGGCATAGTGGTGCACACCTGTTATCCCAGCACTCTGGAGGCTGAGGCAGGAAGATCGATGTGAGTTCAAGGCCTGCCTGGACTACAAAGAACGACCTTGTCTAAAAAAAAAAAACCAAAAAGAAAAAGAAAAAGAAAGAAAAAAGAAATAACATAAACAAGAGTCACGGTGAAAAAGATATCAAATAAGCTACCTAATTAGTTCCATTCCTACTTTGGTAACACGGCTAGCGTAACTCTATCTTATTACCAACTCTCCACTGTAAAGGTGTTGCGTTCTCACACGCCCGGCACCCTGAGGCCAATGTTATCCCATGAGTGCTGCACTTGTTCCAGCCCTAATTCGCAAACATAGAAGGAGAAAAATAGGTCCATCAATTCTAAGAGATTTGGCTTATGTACCATTTAAAAGATCCTAAAAAACATATGCACTACTAAAAATTTTTTAAAATTGTGATCCCACCAGTTTATAAAAAGGGCTATCAAGGAGTAATACTCTCAATACCTGTCTGAAGTGACTATGTTTGCTATTTTTCTTGAATGTTAAATATTTAAAGTTACCCTGTGGAAAATTTAAATTTCAGTTTTAATTGCAATTAGTCTAATCTCCTCTTTGAAAATTAGGATGGCAGCATTAAATTTCAGACAGTTTTGGCCTCCCTCCTACAATTTCCCTGGATATTAAATCTGATTTGAAGATATTTGGAGAGAAGGATTGTATTGGATTATTGTCTCCAAAGCAGTTATTATTTTGCTTGGTTTACAGTCGAAGATGTATACAGGGAGCCAATAAAATGCCTCTGGTTCCCAATCAGTAGTCCTCTTGAAACCCAGTTGGATTCCAACTGATATTCCAGCCAAAGCTGGAATCATGCAAATCATACTGTTTCTGGATTCTTCTTTAAGTGGAAGGCGCACTCTTCTTGAAAGTCCCCTTTCTACACCCCCTCCCCCAAGACTTTGGATTGGTTTTGTTTTATTTTTCTGTATTGTTCAAACCCAGAAGCCTCCATTTCTCCTGATTTTTTCCAGGTAAATTGGATCTTGATAGGAATTTTGTTTCTCATATCCTCCCTTCACACCTCTTGTTCCCTACTTAGATAGCACTCAAAGGTACACTTTCTTGTTTTGTTTCTTTGTTTTGTTTTGTTTTGTTTTGTTTTGGTACCAGGGATTGAACTCATGACCACTGAGCTATATCCTCAGCTCAAAGTTACAGTTAGAGGCAAATCAGCATTTTTTTCTCTTGCTGTACTTCCCCTGAAGAATTTTCTAATATCCCTGTTTTGACTAGAGGTGGGACTAAATCTCCATAAGGAGACACCCTGTAGTACTCAGGTAATTATGCTCAGTAGTAATCACTTGGGTCTTCTAGGAACCTATGGCAATTTACTTGGGTACCATCCCCTAAGGATAGGGAATACTCAAATTTTCATACGGCTGTTGAACAGATTCATTTTACTATAGTGGAGATCTTCAGTAAAACCCTGCACGTGAACATCATACACATGTTGAATCATTCTTTCATACTTTGAATGAAGCTGATGACAATAATATATGAGCTTTTTTTGTAATGGTTTGTTGCATTCTGTTTGCAAGTATCTTGTTGAGGATATTTGCATCTATGTTCAGTAAAGGGCTTATAGTTTTATTTTTATTTGTTTTGGTTTGTTTTTTTTTTTTAATTTTTGTCTGGTTTTGGTATCATGGTAATGCTATCTTCAAAGAATGAGTTCAATGGTATCCTTCCCTTTCAAGTTCATGCGGAGAAGTTTTATTAGTAATACTTCCATGATGTTCTGGTAAAATTCAGTGAATCTATCAAGTTCTGGAATTTTCTTAGTAGGTGGCATTTTTCTTACTGCTTCCATTCCATTTCCTGTTATTGGACAGTTTAGACACTTTTTTTAAATACCAATTGCTATTGCTAAAATGATTTATAGGGGAGGTTATATGACTTTATTTGATAAACAATATATGAAAGGGCCTGTTTCCTCATTTGTTTGACAACTGTTATAAGACTAGAATTTTTGCCAATCTTATAAGTAAAGAGTACAGTATGAGTCTACTGTATTTCTCTAATTATAAATTAATTTTTACACATCAAATAAATCATTTTAAATGTCTGTGTTTATGCATTTATCTGTTTTTCTACTATTCTCATCTTTTACTTAAAAGTATCTTAGAGATCTTTGTTTTAAAACTTATCCTTTATCTGTGATGCAAATTGTAGATATTTCCTGTAGTTTTTCATTTTTATTTGGCTGACTTTATGATATATTTCTCATTTGATGTGCTACTCTGGCCTTACGATCAATTGATAGAAAGAGATAAGACTCGAACCTGGTTTACAGATAGTTTTTCAGATACCATTGAAGCCTAAATATCTATATTTAGACACATATAGATACACCCTTTCTAGGATATCCCTGAAATACAGTGATAAAGGGAGATTGTTATGGTTTGTGTCTGGATGTTCCACCCAAAGCATGGTCATGGTGAGGGGGTGCTTTTTAGAGATTGCTGAATCTAGAGTTTGTGACTGATTCATGGGTCAATGCTGGGATTAAGGGTATGGATACCCTGCATACAATGTAAGGGACAGAAAGAAGTCTCTGTCTCTGTCTCTGACTCTCTCTCTCCTCTCTCCTCTCCCCCACCCCCCCCCACTCTTTTTTCTTTTACTGTCTTCTGGTGCTGTGAATAGTTGCCCCTCTAGTATGTGCCACCCTGCTTGGAGTCAGCCGATTATGGGCTGAAACCTCTACAAACTATAATCTAAACATTTCCTCCCTTACCCTGGCATCAGGTGTTTTCTCTCAACAACGAGAAAAGTAGCTAAGACAGAGATCCTCCCAGTGAGCAGAACTTTGGGTAGTGTGCCTGGTTGAGGTCTCTGCTTGGGAAGAGACATTGTCAGACATGTAACTATATATCAATTCATGAACTGCAGTCAGGGACTTGGTTGGCTGATCAGAGACTGGGAAAGAATGTAATTTGAAAATTGGTGTAAAAATTTTGGGGGAAGATTATGTAGATAGACCTCTCAGAATGGAGGAAAAACAGAATCATATGTGTCCCCAGTGGGGGGTAAAGGGTGACAGTAGAGGAAAAGGATTTTAAAATCAAGTGATGTGTGAAACCCAGTCATCATCATCCCCAGATATCCCTGTCATCACACAAAGGACTCATCAGCAAAGTGGCAGGTGGCTCTTTTCTGGGAGAAAAACATGCATGTTTTTAGTTGTATATGGGGTTATTGCATAATTTTATGTGGAACTATGGTTTGGTCACTATCTTTATTTGGAAATTAGGCATGGTTTGAAGAGATTAATTTAAATGCCAAGCAAGGAGTGCACTTGTAATGATTAATTTTAGATGTCAGTTTAACTGGATTAAGGGACACTCAGATTTCTGATAAAGCATTACTTCTGGGTATGTCCATGATGGTGTTTCTAGAAGAGACTGGCATTTTAATTAGTATACTAAGAGAAGATCTGATGTGACAAATGCGGGCCAGCATCATCCAATACATTGAAAGATCAGAGAAAACAAGGTCAGAGAAGGACAAATTCTTTCTCTTCTTAAACTGGGACATCTGTCTTCTGCTCTTGGATATTGTATCTCTTGTTTATTGAGACTTCTGACTCCAGGACCTATAATCATATAGCACTGCCTCTCCAATATTTGGACTAAGAGTCTCAGAATAGGAGATCCCCTGGTTCTCAGAAATGACTGCAATTTGACTGTAATACTGGCTTTTCACACAGCAGACAGCATAGTGCAGGATTTCAGAGCCTTCAAAATCATGTACTCCAATTCCCATAGTAATCTATCTGTCTATCTATCTATCTGTCTGTCTGTCTGTCTATCTATCTATCTATCTATCTATCTATCTATCTATCTATCAGGTACCTATTGTCTATCTAAACATACACATATACTAAGTATGATTGAACTATATGGTGAATGCTTAAATTTTTAAAAATATATTACAGTAAGAGACACATTGCCATTAATGTCCCTCAAAAGTTTCCCTCTCATTTTGGATGCACTTACCACATTATTCTTGCCACCTTCTAAGTCAGTTCTGGAATTCCTCTTTTGTGAGTGCTTTCAGTTGTGCTATCACAGTAACTTCAATGTCCTGAATCAGTTCAGAATGCTTACTTTCATTGTCATGTTGAAATTTAAGGTGGATGAGGACACACCATAATGTTTTCATCAATCTGCTTTTCTATCAGATGGTCCTTGGAAGTGATATTCACTATATTTTTTTTATCACACCTCATACAGACACTAAGAAAAGAAATATTTGGAAAGTTTTCAGTCATTATTTTCTTGAACGACCTTTTTATTTATTTCTTCCTATTTTCTTTCTATAACTCCCAGAATGCATGTATTGGTTGACACTATCGTGTTCCTTAGGCTGTATTCACATTTTCCTTTTTTTGCTCCTTTGGATGATTTTCAGTGGTCTATTCTTGAGTTCACTGATCTTTATTTGATCCTTTCTTTTGCTTAATATAGTGTGCTGTTGAGACTTTCTGTTTGAATTTTATAGCGCAGTAATTTTCTTCATCACTATGGCTTCTTCTTCGTACTTTTTAACATTGCCTGTGTCTGCTGAAATCTCACTTTGTTCGTGTATTACTCTCTTGACTTTAGGGAGCAACTTTATGGCTGTTATTTTGAATTTTCTGTCAGATAAGGATAGCTTGGATCCTTTTATTTGATAGGGCCCCTTGTCCTTTCTGCAACTGATATCCTGAATAAGTCACAGTTTGTTGACATAATTGGGCCTTCTTAGCTGAAACTTTGTAGCCCAAGCTATTCAAGGACAACAACAGCTCCTCAGTGGCCTCCCTGTAGAGCTCGTAAGTGGGGGAGGCTATCAATAAATCATCTACATATTGCAAGAGTATTACTTTAGGGTGGTCCTCGTGAAAGCTCAACAAGTCCCTAGCTAGAGCCTCATCAAAAAGGGTGGGTGCATTTTTGTAACCTTGTGGTAGGCGTGTCCAGGTTAACTGTTCAGTTACACCCGAGTCTGGATCAGTCCATTCAAAAGCAAAAATAGGCTGACTTACCGGCACGATGGGCAGAGTGAAGAAGGCATCTTTAAGATCCAATACCGTGTACCAGATGCAGTCCAGGCTGAGTAGGCTCAACAAGGTGTAGGGATTGGGCACAGTGGGATGCAAAGTCACTGTTCTCTGGTTTACTTCCCGGAGGTCCTGAACCAGACGATAGTCTTGCTAGTCTTGCGTCCCAGGCTTCTGCACGGGAAGCAGGGGTGTGTTCCACGGTGAAGTACAAGGAACGAGGATTCCACTCGATCTCAGTCTCTGAATGTGGACTTTAATTCCCTTTTGAGCCTGGAGGCTTATAGGGTACTGACACATTCTGACAGGGATGGCCTGAGGCATTAGTTCAATCACAAGAGGCACCTGATTAACCGCTAACCCAGGAGGATTGGCCTCCACCCAGACTCCCGGGATTGCTTCCTGCCATTGTAACAGTAACTCAGAATCGGCTTGGGGTGGGGTTTCACTTTCAAGCAGGAGGTGCCCCTCCCCCTCTGGATAAAGGGCCATAACTCGGATCGAATCTTTATCTGATGGCCCTGCTTCCATGTACAATTTTGGCCCTTCAGACTGAAAGCTGATATGCACTCCCAGTTTATGAAGCAGATCCCTGCCGAGGAGGGCATCTGGGCATTCAGGCACCCAGAGAAATTCATGTTGGGTAACCTTGTGTCTGGGACGAGCCAAACTGGCTGTCACTTTGGGGTAGGACTTGTGGTTTCCCGTAGCTCCTACCGTGTTGACTTTTCCTCCCGACAGGTTCCCCAGTGGCTTGGTTAATACCGAAAACTGCCACGGTTACTGAAATTGGTTCTCTCTTATATCTAGTTTGGCCTAATAGTTTATCTTCTGGTTCTGTCCCTGAGTGGTAGAAGACTCGGGGGTATATGGAGACCAGTACACAGTAGTTAGCAGAGTTGTTGAACACCTTTGTAGACACACAAGGGGTGATTCCAGTGTCACATGCCCATTTTAAACCGATGGGAGGTTGGAGGAACTTGTCCTTTTCTTGGATTTGGTTAATAGTGGCACACAGAGCCTTAACGTGAGGAGGAGAATTACCTATACAGGTCCCTTGTCCAGTAACCTCAGACAGGGTAAGTTTATGATTACTGTCCCAGTCACAGCTCAATCCAGAAGAAAGGGTAGCATATGGTTCTTTTATAGCTATTCCTTCATAATAGGGTGGTGAAGTAGACAGACAAAGCCAGCATGACTGTGTAAGATCAGCTTGGGAGTGATTGAGAGCAGAATAGGCTCCTAGAATTAGGTTATATAATCGGTCTCCAGTAGTTGTTGTAACGTGTGGAGTAGGAGTAAGAGTTGGGGACCTTATGGAATTTTTAAGAGTCGATGGAGGTGAAGGTTTAAGAGTGGTCGTGAGTCTTAGCTGATATGGTGGGCTAATCTTAACTAACACTGAGTTAGGCCCTATCCCTATGGCTTTTTGGGGAATCTCCTCTCTTTCAATTACAATTAGTCCCCCCCATCTGATTCGAGGGTGTGTTCGTAATACCTGACTCCCCATGTCATTCCGGTAAGCCATTTAGGGTCATCAGGGTTGGTGACATTTATAAACATTTGAACACAAGGGGAAGGTTGACCTGGCCATTGCGCATAAGCGCAGCCAACTCCACCTGGGTCACACCCGCGAGGGAGTCCCACTTTGAGCCACTTATTTGGGTTAGGCACAGTCCAATGTTTTGTGACCAGGGTCTCACAACCCCAATAGGCACAGTAATAGTGCCCCGGACTGTTGCAATATCTTTTTCCAGAATTAGAAGCAGGACACATATAAACAGGGATTTGGTTGCAGCAGTCGTCCTGGTGAGTAGTCAAGTCACAAGGGGTTGTGAGAAAGGAAGGTCCTCCTGCTCCCTCCCAGGTGTGTATAATCTTTTTATCTCCCCATCTAGTTATTGTCCATTTCCAAGGTTTGTGGGGATTTGGATCGGATTTTCCCAGGGGAAGGAGGAGGAGAAATAGTAACCCTAGGAGTAACTTCATGGCAAAGGTCCAGCTCATTATCTTAGTTAACTATGTGGCAAGACCGACAGGCAATTTAAGAATGTGAAGAGGGCCACCACACTTGAACAAAAGCAAATAAGCAACCTTATACAGCAGGCTAAAGTCCTGCAGTAAAACAGTCCAAAGGCCTGCAGTAAATATGAATACTAGTAGCACAAACAAGGCAACAAACAAGTCTGAATAACAAAGCATGAGTGGCCTAGGCCTTAACAAACTTGACTTTGAGGGGGTTACCTGTTCGTTGTATCTTCCACTGAGTTTGTTTTGATTCTTCTGGAGAGGCGTCGATCACCTTGACATGCGTATGATGGATCCAGGGAGTCTTTCCGGCTACCTTGACAGTGGTGGGTGTAGAGAGCACTACTGTATAAGGGCCTTCCCACTGGGGTTCCAGTGACTCACGCTGATGTCGTCTTATCAAAACCAGGGCTCCGGTTCAATGTTCGAGCTCAGGGGGAGTCCCTCCGCTGGGAGTGGATGTCTCTGCTTGAACAGCTGATGAATGGAGGTAAACACAGGTTGAAGAGCCTGTAGGGACTTAATAAGGTCTTGATTAGAAATCTCAGCAAGTTTTTCTTCAGACAACTTAGGAACCAAAGGAGGGGGCCGGCCATACATGGCCTTGTAAGGAGTGATCCTGGAGATATATGGAGTATATTGGGCTCTCAATAGGGCAAAAGGCAGGAGGGCCATCCAATTATCACCAGTTTCTAGAGCCAGCTTAGTAAGCGTCTCCTTTAACGTGCGATTCATTTGTTCCACTTGACTTGAGCTTTGAGGCCGGTACGTGCAATAGAGTTTCCAATTGATCTTTAATACCTGCATTAATTTTTGAGTGACTTGGGCTATGAAAGCCGGGCCATTGTCAGACCCCATAGATAGGGGCAAGCCAAATCGGGGTAATACCTCATGTAGTAGTTTTCTTACCACTGTTAGTGCTGACTCTGATCTAGTGGGGAATGCCTCTACCCAACCAGTAAAGGTATCTACTAGAACCAACAGGTATCGGTGCCCCTGTAAACCAGGTTTCTTAATTTCAGTGAAATCTATTTCCCAGTGTTGCCCGGGGGAAGTTCCCCGGTGCCTAGTAGTCTCTATCGAGATCGAGTGTTTTGGGTTTACCAACTGACATTGTGGGCACCTTGTACTAATGGAGGCTGTAAGTTTCGTCAGTCGAGGAATGAAGAAACGATCTCGAAAGAGTTCAGCAAGTTTTGATCCTCCCAAATGAGTTGATTGATGGGCCTGATGAATTAACTCATGTCCTAATGCCTCTGGGAGTAGTACTCATTTATCAGGCAACTGATACCATCCTCCTGGTATGTTTGGCTTGGTTTTTAGTTGAGCAGCCAATTGCAAATCTTGTCGGGTGTAGACAGGCTCCGATAAAGTAGGCAGGACCAGGAGGAGGGCTGGTATTGCCTCAGGAGAGGCCTCTGTCCCCACTGATGTAGTAGCTATTTGTTTTGCAGCTTGGTCAGCCAGGTTATTTCCTTGAGTAATCGGGTCTGTTCCCTTTTGGTGTGCTTTACAGTGGATGATGGCCACTTGACAAGGCAGCCATACAGCCGCTAATAAGTCTAAGATCTGTGGGGCATTTTTGATTTTATTTCCGGCTGACGTTAAGAGTCCTCTTTCTTGGTATATGGCCCCATGGATATGAACAGTAGCAAAGGCATACCTGCTGTCAGTGTAGATATTGACCCTTTTCTCCACTGCCAGCTTTAAGGCCTCAGTCAGAGCGATGAGTTCAGCTTTTTGGGCTGAAGTCCCTGGTTCCAGTCCTCGGGCCCAAAGAACGTCTGTCTCGGTGGTCACAGCAGCCCCTGCTACCCTTTTACCTTGCCAGATGAAGCTGCTCCCATTGGTGAAGTAGTTAGGAGCACCATACAAAGGCAGGTCAGTCAGATCTGTTCGTAGATTCTGAAGGCTGTTGAGGAGACTAGAACAATCATGGAACGGAGCAGCCGACGGGTCACCATTTGGCATTAGAGTGGCTGGGTTTAAAGCAGCAGATGTTCTAAAAACCACCGAGTCAGGATCTAGGAGCAAGGCTTGGTAATGTAAAATTCTGGCATTGGACAGCCATCTCTCAGGAGGTGCTCTGACAAGGGTTTCAAGGCTGTGTGGGGTCACTATCGTGACCTTTTGCCCAAATGTAAGTTTCTC
This sequence comes from Dasyprocta punctata, assembly GCA_004363535.1. Lineage (NCBI taxonomy): Eukaryota > Metazoa > Chordata > Mammalia > Rodentia > Dasyproctidae > Dasyprocta > Dasyprocta punctata. The sequence continues at coordinate 61,836 of RJWM01001910.1, read as the reverse complement.
AGTCTCCTTTAAACATAACGCTACAGCTGCAATAATTCTCAAACAAGGAGGCCACCCTCCTGCCACTGGGTCTAGTCTCTTAGAAAGGTAGGCCACGGGCCTCTGCCAAGGGCCCAATGTCTGTGTTATTACTCCTTTCACGATGGCCCTCTGTTTGTCCACATATAGGGTGAAGGGCTTAGTCACATCTGGGACTAATAATCACACCTTTCCATTTCAATCAGCTTGATTTCTGGAATTTATCCTCTTCTTTTATTTGGAACACATTTCCTTGTTTCTTCATTTTCCTTAATTCTCAGTGTTGGTTTCAGACTATCAGAAAGAATAGCAGCCTTCTCATTCCTAAGACTTTCCATATGTAGGAATCTCACTGATCAGTCTGTCTCATAAACATTTATGCTTATCCAAACCACTGTCTTCATTCTTAGTGGCCTCCAGAAGAGAAAAGAATATGCCTTGTCTCATCAGTGCCTGAGACATGTGAGATAAAAAGCCAGTTTCTTGAGTAGAAGCTGAAAGAGTTGTTTCACGAATGTGTGGGCTGATTAATTTTCTGTTTAGGGCAAAACTAGGAGTTGGAGTTTATTGCCAACTTTGTCTGCATTAGTGCAAGGATGGGCTCTCATATAAATACCTGTATGCTTATTAAGATTGCACATATTTAAACCATTGCTTTTCTATCTGCCACTGTTAGAAAAGTTGCAGGCCCAATGTACTCTGGAGAAAGAGAAAAGAACTCATTTCCTCAGATAGCAGCTGAAAATGTTTCAAGGCTGAATGTGCAGTTCAACTCCTCTCTGACAGAAGCTTGAAGTTTGGTTTTAACTTGGAAGCAAACTGGAGGGGAGAAATTATGAGAACTAACCACATCCTCATCTCAGGTCCTAGAAAACTACTGATTTTCTACTCCACTAGCTCCTAGATGTAGACAAGTTGGAAGCCGCTTATACAGCAGCTGGAAAAGTTTAGTTTTAGATTTGTAATATCTCTCCTTCCAGAGAGAAGCTGCAATTGGGCTGTTCACTCTGCACTGAACCAGAGAAAATAGGCATTAAAATTATTTATATACCTATTTGAAATTTCTTCTTGTTTTTTTATGGTCCTGGGAAACTCTTGAATGCTATGTCATGATATGTTTCCAGAAATAGGCAAGTTATGAGCCAGTTCTTTAAGACCCTTAGCTTTTCAAGAAGATGAGAAGTGAGGGTCCTCTCTATATTGTAACCTGCTGTGTTAGGCACCGAGTTTGTGACAAGTGTGTTTCTCAGCTCTTCCTAACCATTTCATTGTGGGTATTTTCTCACTTTGAAGCAAGAGTCACTAGAGTACATTCTTGATTTTTTGTTAGAGACCACTGACCTTTGCATCAATGATTATTTGGCATGACTTTGAGTAGAGGGATAGTTCTGAACCTCCTGCTCCACCATCTTGCTGATATCCAGAAAAAAAATTTGTGAGGAGAAAAGGTTAATTCTAGAACATCTGTGGTGACATATATTACTCAGCTTTTTCATTGATGGACATGGTAGATGACAGGCACAATTTAAAAGAGGAGAGATTCAATTTGCCTGACTAGTCCGTGGTTAGCTGGACCCAAGGCAGAAACATCATGGCAGAAGGTTGTGGTGGAGTAAAGCTGCTTAGTGTGTGGTGGCTGGGAAACAAACAGGGAACAGTGACAGTGAAGGACTGAGCAGGTAGAGGTCATGTGGTGAGCTGTAACAAAGGTAATAAAGGACATAATTAATCTTGACTATGATGTACTACCCTTTATCAGCTGGACACCCAAGCAGATCTCTTTAAACCATACTTCCAAAATAAACACAAGGTCACAATTTCTCCTAACATGATAAAAAATATCTTGAGTAAAACAGAAGTCCAACAATTGCTTTCATATAGAATCAACTATTTTGGCATTTTTCAAGTCCAAGTCCAAGTTTCTTTTGAAACTCAAGGCACTTAGTTGTGAAAACTTCATAAGAATAAAAAATAAGTCACATAACCCCAAGGTAAATGGCACAGGTAAGCCACCCCATTCCAAAACAGATGAATAAGGGAATAGGAAAGAACCCTACCAAAGCAGGACCAAACCCAGCAAGGCAAACATTGACTGCTGTAACGTCATTGGGTCGCACAATGATGAAATGTGAGTTTTAGACAGTTTAGGCTGCAGCAACCCTATGGCTTTGCTGATTATAGCCCATAATACTCTCCCATTTGCTGACTTTACTCTCAGGCTACTTCTTTCATTGACATTCTCTGTTCCTGGAATCTACAGTTTCCTTAGATCTCCATTGCACCCTTGACTTCATTCTCACAGCTTCACAAACTGCCCTCAGAGGGGCACCTTCCCTGACTTCCCAAGCCTTCCTTTGAAATGTACATGGAAACTCTCCTAACTCCACAACTCTTGCATTCTGTATGCCTGTGAAACCAGCATCAACTACTACCTCAAGCAGTAGCCAGCCACCTTAGACCATGCTTGTGGAGGTTTCTGAGTGCTTGGGTAGCTGAGCTCAGTGAAATAAATTCCAGGTAGCCAATTCTTTAAGAGAACCTTCTCAAATAGATGTTCTAGGAACTTTCAAATGAAAGTTGTATACTTTTGCACTCTCAAACCTGTCATGGGTGGAGTCTTTCTGATTTCTGAAATTCCCTTGTCACCTTTTTTCTTTCTCCTATACAATGTAATTGGTTCATTTTTAAGGTTGGTAATCTCTTCAGCAACAATGAATACTTTGGCTACAATTTTACATATCATTCTTTTTGAGCCAAAATATGTTTTTCAAATTATTTTTTCTGTTTTTTTGCTCCCAATTCACACTCTAAATCTGGCTGAAACAGCCAGCAGTATGCATGCCACAGAATAAATTTTGGGCTACTTTGAAATTTCCTTCATTAGATCAATTCATCCACTGCCCTTAATAGTGGTCTCCCACAGAGTCTCAGGACATGGGCAAAATACAGACAAAATATTTTGCAGAGTGTAACATTTGTGGCTTTTAAGACAACTGCCAACTGAGTCCTTGTTTGCAAATAAAATCTCCTGAGCCAGAGTATCATTGGCTGCATTTCAGTAAACCTTGTTCTTCTGAGCTCCGACCAGTATCATTTATCAGACTCTACTTATACTATTCTAAGACTTCTCTGTCCCACATGGCCAAATCTTTTCAAACTCTTCCCACAAACGAGTTCCAAGGGCTTCTAAACCACATGGTCAGGTACAGTCATAGCAATGATTCCACTCCTGGTATTAACTTTCTGCATGAGTCAGCTTTCCCATTGTTTGGAAACAATACCTGTTACCCACATCTTAAAAGAGGAGAGGTTTAATTTGGCTCACATGTTAAGGAAATTCTCTCCATGGTGAACTGGTTTCAAGGTAGAAACATAGTGGCAAAAGGACATGGTAGAATACAGCTGCTTAGTTCATGCTGGCAGGAAGCACAGCATGGGAACAGTGCCAGAGAGGAAGAGTAGAGGAACTAGACATAGTACTAGAGTTTATGCATCCATGACCCACACATAGATACTGTATCAGTCAGGTTTACTAGAGAAACAGATATGACACAAAATATAGGAATGTATAGGACATTATAAGATTGGCTTACAATGGTCAGCCACAAAGTCGAATGAGGGAACATGCAGAGGATGTCTGCACACTGGAGCTTACTGCAGTGTCCAGTGCAAGTCCGCATCGGAGGCTGATTGGTCTATGATGGAACACAAGAATCTATGATGGAAGGCTGCAGAGTCTACAACAAAGGCTAGAGTCCCAGGCAGAAGCCAAACAGTCTGTGCCAGAAACCAAGATAAGACGTCCAAGCTGAAGGTGCAGACTGGAGTTCCTCTGAAGAACCAGTAATCAATTCCTCCTCATTTGACTTTTATTGTTTGCAGGCTGCTCCCCTGGGGTGGGGGTAGCACTCACACCATCTGCATGTCCTCCTCCTGCACAGGCTGAGGATGTTACAAACTAGGGACCCTGGCCCCCTGCTGAATCACTTAGTTAAACTTCTGACCTTCTCAAATTAACACAATGAACAATGTCCTACAATGGTAGTGGGTTGTCCTCTGTACCCCAGAATGTAGAGCTGCTGAATCACTTAGTTAAGTTTCTAGACTTCTCAAGTTGACACAATGTACAAGCCATAACAGACACCCAGAAGAATGTTCCACAAATTCCTTGGGTGGCTCCCATGCCAGTCAAGTTGATACAATTATACTTAACCTTTTGTGGTAAGAATGGCTTTTGTTAGGGAAAGGGACATTTATTCACAGCAAAAACAACAAAGGTAGTTGGCATACATACCTATGGCAATGTGTTTAAGGTACTATGAACATAATGGTGTTGTCCCCACTTGATGACTTGTATATTCTCAATGAAGTATGAAGGAAAATAATCAGCTAAATATTATGGTAGAAGCAGGATGGGAGATTGGGAAAGCATGGAAATGTGTAATTTCATAATGGAAGGAAAACAAGAAGATTGAATGAAATTTGTACTGGCTAGCTGGGAGAGAATACAACTGTCAGTCTTTGATGAAATCTTAAGAGAATGAGGTGGAGATGCCAGGAGGTGAGGATGTTGGAGTTATGTGGAAGAGAGTTACAGTAAATAAAAAAAGTGATATTCTAGAGCTGGGCACGTGCCTGTAATCCCAGCACTTGGGAGACTGAAGCAGGAGGATAACCATGGGTGCAAGGCCAATTTAGCAAGACTGCTTAGCAAGACCCTGTCTCAAAAACCAAGCCAAAACAAAAAACAATATTCTGAATAAGGTGATCATTGCGAGAAGTTCATAAAATAAACTTCTTAGACATTTTTAGTGCTGCATTTTTATCTTGACTTTCAGTTTACTTAAGACATTTCCCAGAGCTTTTTGTGTGAAAGCTAGAGTTCCAATACTAAATCCTTCACCATTAAAATAACCATAGATGTTAACATAAAGATTGTCTGGAATGTAATTCAAGCTTGACTTTTTTATACACATTTAAAATTTTTACTTACAGATTTACTAAAATTTGTAGTGAATTGGCATCTAAGGCATTCTTGTTCAAGAAGATAGCATCCTAAGATTTATAGAAAATATCAGGCATTTACTCCTCTCTTTCAAAATCTTAAATAATTCAACTCAAATATGTTAAGAAGTGATGGAATCTATGGGGGAACTAAAATATTCTGAAAGAGATAATGTTATCATAAAGTTAATTTGGAAGGTGAAGCTTTTGAACACTTTAAATTATCTCTTACATTGCCATTTATTTCTTTTTACTTTTGTGTTATGCTTTTCTTTAAAAAGACAATGTACCCATCTTTTGTTAATTGTCCTAAAAATATCCCTGAGCAATGTAATTTTTAAATTCAAGTACTATGAAAGGCTTAGAGTATAAATTAAATACCCACTCAACCATTCTCCAGGTCTTTACTTTGTAATTATTTGATTACTTAAAATGGTTTAAAATATTTAAAATATTAAAATGTTTAAATATTTCTATTTCTCAATATATTTAAACCAGTAAATGATAAATATGCTTCATACTTTTTTCTTACTGATGTAGTGTATGAACCTTCGATGAAAGACATTTAACATTCAACCTATAGTAGTATTATTCAAGGTCAGAACATTCTGATATGTCAGTTCTTCTGTAATCACTACAGAGATAACGAAGTTTAGGTTCTACTAATATTTACTTAACTTTTTTGTATTTTAGGTCCTTTAAAATTGCTCAATATTATTAACAGTACTGCAAAAAACAAAAAACAAAACAAAACAGAACAAAAAAAAACCAGTGTCCTGACACAAAAACACTTTGACATAAATCCTGGCTCACCACCATTTTTTTTTCAGTTTTAAAAATAGAATTGCTGAATCAAAGTTATATGGGTTTAATATTCATATAGGTACCCTCTTACAGAAAGTTGCATAACTTTATATTCCCAAAAATGACAAAAGGGTCCTTTGTATATTTTCAAGTATCAAAAGATTGTTTCATCCTTATTTTCCAAATTCCTGATAAGTTTTAAAATATTTTTCCCAATTTTTAATATGTGTACAGTCCATTGGATTTTCCAATCTTTATGCTACAGTTATCATTTACATTTCATTTACATTAGGTATAAACTCAGAAGACAATGATTTAGACAATTAAATACTTTTTTTCCCAGCTCAAAGCCAGCCCTCTATGACTGAGCCATAACCCGGCCCTTTTTATTTCGATTTTGAGATACAGTCTTATTTATTTGCCCCAGGCTAGTTTTGGATTTGTAATGCTTATGTTCCAGCTTCTGGAGTAACTGGAATTATACCCATGAGCCACCATACGAAACTGCAGCTCTTAAATTAAGAGAAATGGAGTAATCTTTTATATTTTCCCCAGATATGAGCAATTCTAAGTAATCTTCATTTCTTCCTGAAGATATGTACAACAGGTGCTACTTTATTTTTTTTTATCTATGGAAAGTACTTTAGAGTTTCTTCTAGATGGGGATCCTGGCTATGAAGTTTTAAAAAGTTATCTTTTATCTGAAACAGTCTTTATTTCACATTCATTCTTTAAAGATACTTTAGCTTCATATAGAATTTTGCCTTGACATTTGTTTATTAATCTACCATTTTAAGATATCTTTCTATTTTTTTCTATACTTCATAGTTATGATGCTAGATATATTTCCAACAGTTATTGTTTCATGCAGCCTATACTCACATTTTGTTGGCAGGTATTTATAAATTTCGTTAAGTATTATATGAGGATTTTAAAAGAAATCATTGAATACTAGATTATATTCTCCTCCTCACATCTTCCCCCTTTTCATGCACAGTTAGACAGACATATACACAATTGTCCTAAGGTTTATTTAGGTTTGTATTTATGACAGCAGTTTCCTGAAAGTTTTTATTTTATAGTATCATTTCATTTTTAAGGAAATGCTGCATGCCTAAAATCTTTAAGGGTTTTTTACATTTATTACTATGTATTTGTTTATGGAATAATTCCTCCTTGAATTCTACTTTATAAGAAGCCAGCATTATGGATCCTGTGGGTTTTTTGTTTTTGTTTTTTCTTTTTATTTGCTTATTTAAAGTATAATTTTATTTTTTATTTTAAAACAAAAAGACAAAAAATGATGATACAGAATTTCAAACAAGGTAATTGGAAATCAACACTAGTTAATATATTGCATATTGTTATCTTCAAAATAGTTGTAAATTACTTAGACATAAAAAATGATCAAACAGTGAAAGCACAAACTGTTCTTTTGAATGAACTAACAGATTAGTAATATAATTATCTATCGTGTATATATATGCATATATTCTTGTCATTGTGGTTAGCAGTACTTAATATGTATGATAATTGATTTCTTCTCTGGTTTTCAGATTTGCTTATTATAATGCAGTTGTATTTATAGAATGAAAGTTTGTTTCACTTTTCTCATCTATATAAACCATTTTACTTTAATTTTTAAAAACTTAATTTAAAGAAATTTTCCAAGCTGAAATTATATATAAAATCCAAAATATACAATAGATATTGTGAATTGGGAAGAGACTATTCAAAAGGAAAGAGGAACTGGGATGGGGGAAAGGAGAACAGAAGGAAGGGAAAAGGAAAAAAAAAATATATATATATATACACATACACACAAGACAATGTAGTTATACTTCTAATTTCTTTTAGTTCATTGAAAAGAAGGGTTTGCACTTATACTGTTTGATCAATTTTTCATGCCTGTATCTTGTAATCTGAGCACCTACTTTGAAGATAACAATACATAATGTATTAATTGTTGTTACTTTCCTACTATCTTGTTTTGAAATTTTGTGTCATTTTTTTCTCTTTAAAATAAAAAAGGAAAGAAATTTTCCATTATAAAATTTGTATGTTTGTGGTAATAAAAAATTCATAATGGTGGGAAATAAATAAATAGTTTTTCTTGTATACCGATGAAATTTAAATTACTAAGAGGACACAAGTATTTTTAGTATGGAAATGCTAATTTGGTATAGAATAAAAATTAAGATCCTCTTTCATTTGTCATCATTTTCTGTCTCTTACTAACTCCACACATTTCTCAATGCCTGAATACAACTTTCATCATCAAAGCTAGTCACCGTTGATAGCAGGATGATATTTTTCAGAGTTTCTTTTGTCTATCGCTAAAAACATGAATCCACAAAAGAAGATAGTTTTGTGTGATTTCTGTATAGATTGATCATATTGCACAGAATGCTTAGCAAAGTGCATTTTTCACTTTACGGTATGCTGTATTTACTGGCCTTTATTTTTTAATGATCATATATCCACTGTATGATGATATCAATGCTTATATTTTTTTATTATTTAAAAAGTAAAAAGTCATGGTTAATGGCTCTTTATAGAAACATATCTAAATTACTAGAGATATTGTACGTTCTCAGAGAGTAAAATGTCATGCTGGATGGTATATACATTTAAAATTTTGATGAATACTGCCATCTTGCTTTCTCAAATAGATGTATTGATTTATACTCTGAATTCAAGTACTGCAGAGTTAAAATTTCCCCACAGCCTGGTTGTCCGCCTGGCTATTATTAATGTGTACAATTGTTGCTTGCTGCTAAAATGCAGATACTTCTTTTGATTTTCTTTACCAATGAAGTTGCAAACCTTTTCTGTAGCACTTGTCATAGTTGCAATTTCTGAGTTTGGACAGTTAATGTCTTCCCCAGTCAGTAGACATGACTTTGTTACCAGGGTATTCCTAGAACATGTCATTTTATGCACACTCACAACACACAATGTATGCATAAGTAGAAGTAAGTGAAATGACTTAATAAGTTGGATTTTTAATTTTTACAGCATTAAATTGCCTATTTTTGTATTTTTCCATACCAATTACTTTGCCTTTATATTTGATTTGTAAGATCCCTTATATACTATAGATGTGACAGTTTTTTTTCTAGCTTCCAGTTATTTTGTCCTAGGGCTAGATCTTTAAAAGCATTGTTTTTTTTTTTTTTTTTTTTTTTTTTTTTTTTTTTTTTTTTTTTTTTTTTTTTTTTTTTTTTTTTTTTTTTTTTTTTTTTTGCTGTCTTTTGTCTTGAATAAACTTTTATGCCCATGTAATACTGTTTTTCATTTTTTGCGTATATGTTGTGAATTATTTTCTTTGCTGATAAAGCTTTCTATAAACAGGGAAAAGGTGAGTAAATTCATGGCCTCAATTTTCTGTAATTAAATATTTGGGTAATTACCCAGAAGCCACATCTTGGTTTTTAAATGTGTTTAACTTGTGGTTCATGTTTCTTTTACCTTTGAAGTACTTTTCCACATCCAAAGTTTGGCTTGTTTGCTTGTTTTGAGAAAGATCTCACTATGCATTTCAAGTTGACCTTGAACACAATATGTAGCACAGACTAGCCTCAAACTCTAGGTAATCCTCCTGCCTCAGACTCCCTGTAAAGGAAATTTTAAAGCTGATAACCTGACAGTATATTAAGAGCACAAAAGGCAGACTCAGCCTGTTTAGAGTCAGCTAGCCTTGAGATTTCAATGCCAACTGCAACTTGTAAAATAGATGTAACTCAGCCAGAAAGTACATCTTGTTGTGCTAACTTGCTTTGAGGACAGACTGGCTCAGTTAAAGATGATGATTGTTTCTTCCTGCTCACTCAAGTGCCTGACCTTAAGAAACCCCCTTCAGCCCAGGACTAATATGCCTGACTTTGTATGACCCAGGCTACATAACCAATTATAAAATAACCTGCTGTTAGCCTTTTGTACTTCCTGCTTAAAACATATATAAATATCTTTTTAACCCCAAGACAGGGCTGGTGATTTGGAATTCAGGGCCCCCCTCAACCAGTCTGCTAGTGTAAGAAATAGTTGCCTTTGAACACCTCAGTGCCTGTGTTAGTGTATCTTCCATCTGATTTGGTCATGGATTTTCCACATTTTTTGATACATTGGCCAGGAAGACACTATACTGACCCATTTGGGTCACTGGTGGAGGCCTGCTGACCATGACAGGGACTCTCCCTCTGACCTGGGAATGAGAAGGCACACTCTCCAGTCCTTTACTTGGAGTCTCCTTGGCAGTCCAGAAGTTGGAGACTCTGTGTGACAACAATGACCTCATCAGACCCTAAGAGGGCATGGAACACAACAAAGTTGGGCCCTACAGATAAGGTAGGAATTTCCCCAGGATGTCCTTCAGTTAGCCTGTCAGTTTCTGTCCCAATTTCAGTTTTTCAGTTCTGTCCCCTTAATAGACAAAGTGAGGAACCAATCAAACCTGGATGCCTGTGCTAGCAACGTATGTTAGTCAGGACAGTCGGCTTTTATTTTGGATTCAGTTAGACTTCACCTTGGGGTTTGGGGTATTAACCTCTAAGTGCCTGCTGAATGATTGTGTAAGTGTTTGTAATGGGTAACATAAGCAATAGGTTGCTCTGACTGTGCTCTATGGCAAAAGGACCCCCCTCAGGGAGCTTAGAGCTACAAAATTTGATTCAGTCCTAACCTGCATTTCCGTGTTGCACCACTATTGAAGGGCACACTACATATGCCACAGAGAGATAGGATGGGATCTAATTAGTCAAAGTTTATAATTCTGGAATATAACTTCAAAAAATTCTCTAAAACAAGACTTTTAACTTTACAAAGTTAAAATGAAACCAAACTGACTCTATTCTTAAACAAAACTGCCTGAACAAAGCCCATTCTTCCTGAGGATTCTTCATTGGAAAATGTATCATCCCTTATTGACCAGCTTTCTCATTCCTGCTCCTGGCTCTACTCCCAGCCAATTGGACTGGTTCCAGCCACCAATCCTTCTGTTGCCAGCCCTCTGCCTGTTCTTCTGATACCATATCAAATGGCCTCTCCACCCCAACTCCAGAGAGTCCAGTGGGTCCATGCCTGTGTTCTGTCGCTGAGGTCCCACCACTAGAGCCTTCTGCTGTACAGCTGCCCTTACATGCCTATCCTGGTCAGATGCTACTCTAACAAAGATGTAAAAGGCCGCTAAGCTTTAGTGCTGTGGTATGTACAGATGGGACACCACAGGCCAGCTAATTAAAAAATACCTGAGTAGCCAACTGATCTAGTGGCTAAACTACAAGGCCAAGAGACTGAGGCCCAGCTGTTCCTGTGGAGATTAAAGATTAATCAAAACAGAGTTCACATTTTCAATTCAAAGACAATGCAAAATGAAACAGGGCCCAGAGTCAACCCCCCAGCTTCAAAAACCCCAAGGCCAACTTTTACTCAGCTTCATCAGACTGATACTGCCTGCAAATGTCTACAAGCTGAAACAGCTCCAACCTGGAGTAAATGACCAAAGTCCTGTCAGGACAAAAGAAGTTTCATCACATGGCAAATTTTGATGAGTTGTGTATATAAAACACTTCTTGTGCACTACAAACTCTTAAATGGCAATTATAAGGTTAACTTGCTCTCTACTCTGTTGTTTTAAAATCAAAATACTAATTCAAAGTTACTCAAAGTCTGTTAGTAGTCAGTCAAGTTTACTATCTAAAGAAAAAAAGGAATATTTTAAAATTCAAGTGGCTACAGCCAAGTTTGTTGTAAAAGTTTTATAGTAAATAAAAAATGTTTAAGAAGGCTATAAATGTAAAAGATATACTTTTGATATAAGAGGATTCTGTATGATAAAAGTCTTATCCCATTAAAGAGATAAAAAGACAAAAATAGTAAGACTAAAAAGCTCATGAACATTGGGAAAGTTTATAAAGATGTTTTATTGAAGAATGCATATATAGTTGCTTATTGATTTAGTGGAAATAAGGCTGAAATATGTAAACAGAAAGTCAAATATTTAGGATTTGACTTAAAACAGGGCCTCAAGAGTTTAGGTCCAGAGACAAAGAAGTCATCTGTTCCATTCAGCAGCCTGATTGCAAAACGGATCTTAGAAAATTCCTTATAGCAACCAGGTTTTACAGAATATGGATACCTGGATTTATATAAAAGACAAGGCCACTCTATGATATGTTTAAAAACCCATGTCGGAGAGAAAATTAAGTAATTGGACTTTAAAAGAAACTGCAGCCTTCAAACAGATCAAAAGGGCTTTAGCCTCAATGGTAGCCTTAGGAATTCCAGATGTGACCTGCTCTTTCAACCTGTTCATTGATAAAAGACAGCACATTACTTCAGGAGTTCTAACTCAAATGGGATCCTGAGAAAGGTCAATTGCTTACCTGTCTAAGACTGTACTCTGTTTTAAAGGATGTTCTTCTTGTTTTCAGTCGCTTGCTACTACTGCCTTCTTGATTAAGGAGGCAGACAAATTGATTTTGGGACCAAACTAGGCTGTTCAGGTGCCACACACTGTTCTTGAACTCTCAACAGTTGGGGACGGCCACATCACTCAGTGCCAAGGACTACTTGTCAGAAAACTCTGACTCATTTTCCAACCAGGTAAAGCTCTGAACCCAGTCACTTATTTGCCCACAGAGCTGGGACAGCCAGACCATGACTGCCTTATGCTGACAGATGAGCTCTTCGTGAGTTGGTCTGATCTTTGGATGGATCATTGAACAGTTGCTGAGTATACCCTGTTCATGGATTGAAGTAGCCCTGTTAAAAATGGACAACATAAGACTGGTTATGCAGTTAAAAACCACTGAAGAAGTGTTTTTATCAGGGTCTCTTCCCCTAAATTTGTCTGCTCAGTGAGCCAAATTCTGGAAACTCAGACAAGCTCTCAACTGGGAAAAAAAAAATGTGCCTATATACACAGATTCCAGATGAACCTTTCCCACAACTCATATTCATGGGATGCTGGGCAAGGACCATTGCCTTCTGACTCCTGAAGGAAACCAAATCAAAACTTGAGATGAAATCTCACATCTTCTGGACGCTATATGCAAACCAAAAATGTGGCCATCACCCACTGTCGAGGACATCAAAGGGTAAGAGACCTCATGACCTTTAAAAATCGAAAGATAGATGAAGTCACCAAGGTGGCCACAAAAGACAACCTCAAGAAGATTTGATTCAAAACTTAGAGGCACATGGGATTCTACCAAACACTGTTCTCAGCCTTCACCAAGGTCTCCTTCATTATACTGAAATAAATAAGGAGTTGGCTTACACCTAGGTAAAGTGTCAGCATGGCATCACCCATGGAGGTAAGACTGTCATGGCCCAACTTCTGAGCAGTTATTATTATATCCCTAAATTGACATCAATTCATGCAGCTCTTAGCCAAAGATACCAAATTTGTGCAAAGACTGAGGTTCAACAGACCAACAACCACTACCTGAAATTCATCATACAGGACTCTCTCATTTTGAGGACCTCCAAATAGACTTTATTGAAATTTAGCCATGGCAAGTATATATGTACCTATTAGTCTTTGTCTGCACTCATTCTGGATGACCAAACCCATTCTTCGCTAACACTGAAAAGACCTCTAAAATATGTAGAGTGTTATTAAGAAAAATTATTCCTAAAGATGTGTTGTCCCTGACTATAGGCAATAAAAATTAATCATCATTTGTAGTCAGAGACGACCCAGACGCTGACCAAAGAACTAAAACTCAAATGAAATTTGCACATTTCCTATAGACTCCAAAGTTCTGACAAAGTGGAATGGATGAACTGAACCCTGAAGACAATACTGATTAAATTCTACCAAGAGATTGAGGCAACATGGGTAGATTTTCTGCTCATGGCCCTCCTGAAGGTCAGGACATCACCTAAACCCACTAGAAAGACCTCTTTTGAGGTCCTAGTTGGAAGAACTACACCTTTAATAACATGTCTCCAGGGAGACCTGCATCAGTTGGAAAATATCACTTTGCAGGAGTAACTGATTCAGTTATGGAAAGCTTTCTCTCAGATACATAAACGTATATCAGAGAGACCATTCATACCCACTGACACATGTGCCCATGTACATAGCCCAAGTGACATGATCCAAATTTAAAATTATAAAAGGGCTCCTATCCAACTATTTTAACTACTCCACTGCAACGAAAATGACAGAAATCTACCCCTGGATTTATCACTCCAGGATCAAGAGAGCCCATCCTGAACATTGTTGAAAGGCCTACCCTAATAAGTCAGCTCCTTGGAGACTACCCTGAAGAGAACACACTCAAAGTCCCACTCTCATCACCGCTGAAAGCTGATGAGTCACACAGCTGAAGATTGAATGGACATTGTACACTGGAATACTCATAGCCCTGATGTACTGTTATTCCATTGAGTTCCTAGCCTTCTTCCTCCCATTAGTCTTGGTATTTGTGGTTGAACTTTGGACTGTATCCCCAAAAGACTGGGGAGTTCCAGAAAAACTTAATTTTCTTCTTTTCTATCTTGTAATTGTTGGACTGAGTATCCTAAACTGTTTGTCAAAACTGGAAAATAGCTGCCATTCCTGACCTTTGAATTTGTGGACTGGGGTTACTCCATTTCATCATTGCTCAAAGGGGAGAATATTGGGAGTTCCAAGTCCACCTGGGGAGGGGAGACACGTAAGTTTTCTTGATAGTGACAAAATTTGAATTTTCTACATGTTTTGTGCAAACAGAACAAGCTCTTTCACATGTAGGAAACAACATGGATGAAGTTAACCTTTTCTTCGGTTGTGCAGGGATCTAGATTTGTTGGTACAGGGGTTTCTGCTAGTACAAATTCATTTCTCAGTACAGCTCTTAGTGCATTTTCTAATGCTATAAAAGTATAAAGGCTCTTTCACATGTAGGAAACAACATGGATGAAGCTAACCTTTTCTTTGGTTGTGCAGGGATCTAGATTTGTTGGTACAGGGGTTTCTGCTAGTACAAATCCATTTCTCAGTACAGCTCTTAGTGCATTTTCTAATGCTATAAAAGTACATAGAGTTGGTTAATTAAAAATAAAAGAGATTTACTTAGCTCACAGTTTTGAAGGTTGAAAGTCCAAGATCAAGTAGGACCACCTGTTTGGTCTATGGTGAGGGACCCATTGGCTACTTCACAACATTATACCACAATGGTAAGGGAATGGGATTTATGTAGAAGTCAAGCACAAGGAGGTGCGCTCGTTTTGTAACAACCCACTATTACCTATGTTACAGAAAAGTTTAAAATCAACAGTTCGATGCCATGTTAAGACAAGATATACTCACCCAGCCCACTGCATAGTTAGACCGTTAGCCTCAGCCTTTAAAGACCACATCAGCAATTTAGAGATAGTTCAATGTGGCTCAGTCTGACTGCATCCATCTGGACTGTCAATAACCATATTCCATTTGCAAGGACTGTACAACTGAGACAGACCAGTCAAGGATATGCTGTTTCAACCACCCCCTCAGCCTCAGCTCCCTCCCTAGTTTCTCCTGTCTTATGATAAACAACCCTTCTAGCTAGCCTGTCTGAAACAAATCTGCCTGACAACATAAAACGTGATTCATGTAATCAATTATGTAATAACCTGCCATCAGCTTATGTACTTCCTGTTTACAAATCCTATATAAACTAAACCCAAAGTTGACTTGGGGCTAGTGATTTGAAACTGATTCCCACCAGCCCACTAACATAATAAAAGTTGCCTTCCAACTCCTTGATGTGGAACTTATTTTTTTTTGGTTCAGCACTGTATTTCTGCAATACCTGAACTAACTGGAGTCCAATGAAAACTATATTAATCCTTTACAAGGATGGTGCCCCAAATAACTGAACCACCTTCCTTTAGGCCTAACTTCCTGAAGCTTCCACCACCTAAGCAATGCCAAACTGAACCCCAAATTCCAGCCATGAGCCTTCGGAGGACTCATGTAAACCACTCAAAACATATCATCTTCTTGTGGAAGATACCTTATTGAGAGATATTTTTGTGCTTGAAGCTTAAAGAAAACACTGGAACTTGGTTCTTCCAGATAGAGATAAGTACAATTGTGTCCATTACATTGCATTTGTAATAAACTTTCCATTTGACTACTCACAAACCTGTTTGAATTTGCATCCCTTTCTGTATTTGATTTTAGTGATTTTGTCAAGGTTCTAGTTTGGCCCCTGTACTATTAGTGGTTCTTATAACTCTGTTGGTTTTATTGTATATTTGATTCTATTTACATATCTTCAAGAAATTCCTAAGTGCTTTTGGCTTACCAGTTTTCCTGTATCTTATTTTTACATGTCTTCTATCACCTTAATGTGAGTTTAAGATAAAGGAGATATGAGTGTATGCATTTGGTCAATCAGTTTCCTTTGACTGGAAATTATCATTAACACCAAAAGAAAGGCTTACAGCATATATTAATGATTTGATTGGGTTACAGTATAAAACACACACAAAATATTTGAGTAAAATGCAACCATTTATTAAAAACTAGAAACTTTACATATTAGAAAGTATTTTCTGAATGACTATCTAAAGGAACTTAACTACACATTTATTATTGAATCTTTAACATTAAGTCAAATATTTAGTTATGCCCTGAACCTTAAAATAGGGGAAAAGGACAATCAACTAAAGTTTATATCAATTAAAGCAAATTAAAATCTTACTAAAGAAATTACCTTGCATATTAAAGAAATATAGCAAAGATTAGTGTTAGCTCCATATCACCATTTCATTATAAGGAATCATACATACAAGTCCCAATTTATGGTGATTATATTTATGATTTCTTTTTTTTACTTTCTTATATGCACTTGGTAAAAACCGCACTTTGAATTACATCCCAGGCTAGTGATATATAGTATACGCCTCTCTTGTGATACTGAGCATCAGCTCTGAGACATCCACACAATCACAGGGGTGAACACCTGATTTTAGTGTGCTGTATTGCTAGCTGTGATGTCTGATGTATTAAGAGCATAAATGCACTTTCATCTCTTGATATACTCAACTTATCATGGCATTTTTTTGGGAGATTACCCAACTGTGAGTCAAATAGTGCTGTCCTTTTCCTCTTATTCTTCTTAGGAATATAAATGAAAATACTATATCTACCAAAAACTTAAAGTTTTATCTCCCCTAAAATTATCTGCTCATAAAGTTCTTGGGTTAATGGCATGTAAGATTTTTTCAAGTCATCCATAAGGAAAAGCGGATCAGAAATTTTTAGTGGATTAAATCCTTCTTCTACCAACTGAAACTTCTGCAGTTTGAATGTCTCTGTGGTTTCCATTTTTTCCTATAAAACAATTACAAACATAAGTGGAATAATTTATTGCTAACATAATCATAATATGTAAATAAAATATTTAGCAAGACTGTAATATTTAAATGTATTTATATTTAATAATATTCATATAAAATTATGAATATAATCAATAAACTGATTAGAAGTATGTTTAAAACACATAGCCTATATTCTTAATTCAAAGCCCAAACAAAGTTATGTAAAGAAAATACTATCAGAAGTTAGGAGTTAAAAGCTGTAAAAGACAGCAATTTCTTCAAAAAAGTGAATACAAATTTATTACACAGCGCAGAAAATCTTGGAACCAGTGGGCACACAAAGCATTTTAAAATCTGGGTTCCCAAACTTGGGGCTCCTTAGTGAGTATTCAGGGGACCTACAGGTACCTTAAATTTTCAAGGGAAAGCCAGTAACAAGTCATGGTCAGCACTCAGAAACTACTAGCTCAAGGTACTTCAAAGTTTCAATAGTAGTTTGTGACACACTTTTCAATCATAGCATAATTTTTTCCAAAGTGGTTTTAAGTAGTTTCTGTGACACAAATCAAGTTTGTTGAAAATCAAAGTGGAGCATAAAATTAGTCTTTGTCCTGTCTAGTTCAATCTAACTCAAAAGTTTGAATAGCTGTGCAGTGCCCAATTAACCTCTTTTCATTAAGTAATTAGTTATTTGAAAGTCAATTAAAAGTTTTAAAAATTTATATATATTGTCTTTTTCAGATGGCTGCTAATTTGTTAGACTCAAATACTTATTATTTTGATCTAAATAGTGAATAAGTAAATGTTTGACTGTTTTGACTCGAGTGCCATGACAAAAATTACTGAACCACTAAAACTACAATGAATCCAGAAAGTTTAAGAATATCTGCTATAGAAATTTAAAAGAGAGGACAGTGTATCTCTTCGGGAGAATTTCAGATATGGAAAAACAATCTGCTTTAAATTAGGTGGCCTTTCAGAGATTTATATAACTCATATAACATTCTATGAGAATTGTGAACATTTTATTCACACTTCTGAATAATTTAAGAGTCAATCATACGTCAAGCCTCTTCCTTTCTTCCCTCTCCCCACTCTAGTAAGTAAGATTTTCATCACAGAATTAGATGAATCTGTGTAGGCATATATGTTTCCATTTTTCAGAAAATTAATATTTTACTATATCTATACAATTTGGTGTTTTTAAGCCAGGCGTGGTGGCGCACGCCTTTAATCCCAGCACTCGGGAGGCTGAGGTAGGCGGAGCGCTGTGAGTTCGAGGCTGGCTTGGGCTACAACGCAAGCGCAAGGCCAGCCTGAGCTACATCATGTGACCCCGCCTCAAAAAACCAGGCTGGGAGTTTGGCTCAGTGGTTTGAGGGCCTGTTTGGCAGGCGCGAGGTTGTAAGTTCAATCCCTGGTGCTGAAAAAAATAAAAAATGAAAGAAAGAAAAATTTGGTGTTTTTAAAACAATTGGTCACATCATTGTTTTCAAATGAGCACTTTGAAAAAATAGATTTCAGAACACTGGAAGACACAAGGATTTTTTGGACAAAACCCCACAAGCAAGGGATGCAAGAGCAAAAGTAGACAAATGGTACTATATCAAACTACAAAGCTTCTGTACTGCAAAGGGAACAACAGAGTGAAGAAACAAACTACAGAATGAGATAAAATATTTGTAGTATACACCTGAATAGGTATTGATATCCATAATATGCAAGGAACTCTAAAAACTGTAAAAATGGGAATAATAATAATAACCTGATCTTAAAATAAGCAACCTACTTAAATACTCATTTCTTAAAAGAACACATAGAAATGGCCAACAAATCTATGAAAAAATGATCAGGGAAATACAAATCAAAACTACAATAAGCTATTATCTCATCCCAGTAAGAATGGCTATTATTAAAAGACTACACATAACAAGTTCTGGTGAAGAAAAAAGGGAACTCTTGCATTCTGTTGGTGAGAATATGAATTAGCACATCCATTATGGGAAAGAGTATGGAAGTTTTGCAAAAAATTAAAAGTACAATTACCATATGATCCAGCAGTCTCATTGCTGGGTATATATCTAAAGAAAACAAAATCAGTATGTCTAAGAGATAGGCACACTCCCACATTTATTGTTCTATTGACAATAGCAAAGACAAGGAAATAACCTAAGTGTTTATCAGAGGATGAATGGACCAAAAAAAAAAAAAAAAACCAAAGTGGTACATATTACCACTGAAAACCATTCAGTCATAAAAAAGAATTAAATCCTGATCTTTGCAACAACATGAGTTTAACTGAAGTTCATTATGTTAAGTGAAAAAAGCCAACTACATAATGACAAGTACCACCTGATCTCATTTATACGTGAAATTTAAAACAGTTGACCTCATAAAATTTAAGAGAAGAATGTTGGTTATCAGGGGCTGGGAAGAGAGGAGGAGGAAGGAAAGGATGGGAAAAGATTGATCACTGGTTACTAAGTTAATGTTAGATAAGAACAAGAAGTCTATAAATAACAAAAATGTAATTTTTAAAAAGTACATTTCAAAAAGATAGAAGAAAGGTTTTTGAAAGTTTGTACCATGAAGAAACAATAAATGTCTGAGGATATAGACATACATAGCCTGACTTAAATACCTTAGAATGTATACATGATTCAAAACATTACGAGGTACTCTGCTAATACATGCAATTTTATGTTTTTAATCCACCAATTAAAAGTAAATTTAAAACCACTTTATAAGATCTCATGTAGTCATTACATTTTAATTAAATTTGTCTTCATTCTTGAATAGAGAAAAACAAAAAATTTGACTACTACAAATAATAATTTGAAAAGCAACTTTAAAAAAGTGCAACTGCATATGTAACATTTGTACATCTTTTGCTATTTCCTAAGAATAAATTTATGGAAGTTAAATTACTAAATCAAAAGATATTTCAATTCTTAAGTGTCTGATCACATGTACCAAATTGTTTTCTAGAGAGGTTATGATGATTGTTTTTATCATTTGCAGAATGAAAGGACCCTAACCATACTGAGTATTAACACATATTAAATTTTTTTTAAATTATTGGCAAAAATCTTCTTAACCTTATGGTGCAAGATTTTTAAATAAATTGTTGTTTTACTCATTTTGTCAAAAGTAATTTTAAGTTTTGTATTACTTTTATCAGATACTTATTACTATAACTCATTTATTAAATAATTATTTGACTGACGATTGTCAGGCTTTAAAAGTGTTTTAGCCTCTTTAAGAGGTTTTGTGCTAATGATAGAAAATATTGTAATAAATAGAATCATGACCTTTTTAGATATTTAATTACTTTAAAATATTTTCTGAATTTGGCCCAGGATGCTATAAGTCTGCTAGAGTAGTACTGTGCCCAAACATATCTTCTCTTTAATGAAAGTGAATTTTAAGTTTCCTTGGAAGAAAAAATATTTAAAATTCTTTGTTCTACTAACTTTTTACAAGATCAAAATATTTAACTCATGAGGTAGAGTGGAAAATTACAGAAAGGGTTTGGGTATGGTTATAAAATGTTAACATAAAGAGAACTCTTTAGGTGTCAAATTGTTTCTATCTTTACTGTAGTCATGGCTGCATGAAGCTACACAGGCAATGAGTGTATAGAAAATACACATACAAGAGAAGATAGAAATATGCAAGCAAAATAAGAGATATTTTGATGGGATAGGTGGATTATGTTGACATCCTGGTTGGAACATATGTGCTTTGGGGTAAAGCACGTAAAAGATGTAAGATCTTTCTGAATTAATTCTTAAAACTAGATGTTAATCCACAACTTTCTCAATAAAAATTTCAAATAACATATATTACTTTGCTTTATATTTGTTTGCAATTAGTACTTCAGAGGACTATTATGAAATTAATATGAAACAATGTATGTAAAGTTCTTAAGGATATGCAAATGAAATATGCGCTTATGACAGAGTGATATATGCCATTGCACAAGCAGTAATTTGGCTATCAGGATTGCTAGGCAAATTCTTTAGAAATGATCATGACAACACTTAATGATCCATTGTTGATAGTAATATAACAAATATATTAAGAAAGAGTGTGTGATTTGATGTTGAGAGAAATATTACTTATCTTAGGGAAATTACACTTGAGGCACTATGTTAGTAAGTAAACTACTGTGTAAATGAGTAAGCAAAGTTATAAAGCTGAGTAAATTCTTTCTCTTTTTACTGAATACCACACCAGACAAGAGAGACCCTTTTACCCCCAAAAAACGAACTCAGAATCCTCCAAAATACAAAGGGGAGAGGGTTGGACCAAAGAGTGAAACTTTAGAAACAGGACTACTTAAAGCCAATGGACTATGGGTCATGCACACATTCTGCAGACACCTTGAGGTCCACTGGATGGAACATAATTATTTACAAACTAGGCATGTAAATATCACAGCATTTGTAAAAAATGTGACTTTGACTTTCCAACTTTACTGTGACCACAATTTTGCTTTGAGGTTCTAACTGAAGAAGAGGAAGAAAAAGAAAGTGGGGAAGAAGGAGGAGGGGTGGGGGAGGAGAAGGAGGAGAGGGAGAAGGAGAAGGAAAAGAAGAAGACAAGGAGGAAGAGGAGGAAGAGAAGGAGGAGAGGGAGAAGGAGAAGGAGAAGGAAAAGAAGAAGACAAGGAGGAAGAGGAGGAAGAGAAGGAGGAGGAGGAGGAAGAAGAAGAAGAGGAAGAAGAAGACGACGATGAGGGAGAAGAAGAAGGAGGAGAAGGAGAAGAAGAAGAAGAAGAAGAAGGGGAATGAAGTGATTCTAAAATCAAGACAAAGACAAATATATTCTAGTATTTCTAATTTAGGCTTCAAATAGCATAAACTCTAAACTCTATGTTCCTATGTTTTCATTATTCGTGACATTTTCTAATATGATAAAGTATACAGTGGTACCTCAGTTCACAAACTTACTCACAATTCTGGTCACAAACTGAATTGGACTACAACTGAATCAATTTTCCCCATAAGGTCAACATTGAACTTAACCACTAAATTTGATTCAGTTCTCATCCAATTTGATTTGCAACCAGAATCATGGGAAGAATTAGGTTCATGAATGAAAGTACCACTTAATCTAGAGGATGTAATATTATATAGTTGTTAAGCCCCTCCAGGTTTCTGATACTAGATTTGAGTTAGATTCCAGAATTACCTGAATTCTTAAAAATCGTGGGCAGGCATAAGATGGTAGAGATGTTACAACTTGTTCATAAAACTTTTCTAAGTTTAAAGACTTATTTGGTTTCAAAATAATGGCAGCCATTCCTGCTTTTCCTTCATAACCTGAAAGAAAAAAAGTTTGATATAGAATCAAATTTAAATACTGGATCAATTAAAGTCTTGTTAACATATTTACTGCTACTGAGGTATTAAAACTATTTGGGTGATAACAAAGCAACAGTGGTATAAATCAGTGTGCGCCCTTCTTCAGAAATAATTCAAGAATAGGGGAATCCACAATCTATCCCTGTCTATGGTACAGAGGTAAAATGCATTGAATGGAAAATTGAAGTTATCCATATTTTGCATCCTACCACCACTAACAAATATACTAAGAAAGAAAACATTAATTTAAAGGAAAATATATTCCACCAGGAATGCACACTGTAGGCATTGATGCAAAAAAAGGACATATTTTAAAGCTAAAACTAAGAACTTGCATTTCCTTAACTGCATATATTGTTCACTTCTTATCATGCCAGATTTTAGTGAAGATCAAATCATGCTAGAGCCATTTTCTAATACCCACTCGCTAATAAACACTCCTTTGATGTATTCTCCTATTCAAACACTCCTCACGTGATATCTCCCACTCTTATAAGCATTAACTCAAAAATATTTTCAGTTGTTAAAAACAAAAATGGACAACAAAAAAGAACAGCTGTGCTGTAACTTCAAACTAGTCCCTTCGCATGTCATTCTCACCTTCATAAAATACATATATGTTATACGCTATGGGTAATATGTTACATTATAATTATATGAAGTCATACAAATTTTAAATAATGTTTAAAAGACAAGCTTTTAAAACAACAAGCCAATGTTATTAAACATTTAAACTAGAACACATTCTTTTTCAGTGGTATTACAAACCCTAGTCATCACAAGAAAAACAATGGACCTTTGAAAACCTTCAACTGTTCTCAAACAATGTGTCACTCAACCAAATATTCAAGCTCTGTTTAAAAATACATACAAGCATTAAAGTACATTTAGTCTATTTCACCTAATGTGCTCATGGAGTTACCTTAGTCAAGGACATCACTTGCCAAGACTAAGATGTTTCTTTTAATATGCAAAAAAAAAAAATCTGACTTGGTAAAATAGCTTGAAAACTAAAGTACACTTGTGCATTCTATTCTGACAATTCTTCAAAATCAGAAGTCTATTCATACCTGACACCGCCACACCATAAACATTTGTTTCCTGTATGAAATCCAGCATCCCAATAACATCGGCAACCTCTGTGGTTGCCACATTTTCTCCTTTCCACCTAAATGAAAAACAAACTTCTGTTGGTGTACCTGTATTTAAAGTATTAGGCACATTCTTTTAGTTTTAATGCTTTGCACTTGGTTCTGTGCAAGCACCTAGTGTTAAAAAATAACTAGTTTTCAAAACAAAAATCATTTCTAAGGAAGTACTTTGTTGGTTAAATCAACAAAACCAGCATCTAGATTTTGGTTAAAATTATTTTTCCTAAGTCTTAATAGTAAAAATTCTTGTGGTAAAATGTCATAATATGATAACAACAGCAAAAATAAAATAAAATAAAATAATAAAGATTAGTATTACAAAAATCTTTATTTTGTAAAATAATAATTAAGCACATAAACTTCCTCATTTTGGGTGATGGGGATATAAGGAATTAAATGAAAAACTATAGTTGTTTTTCATTTTTCCTTTTTTTTTTTTTTTTTCTGTTTCCAAGATGGAGTTACACTATATCACTGTATTGCCTGGGCTGGTTTTGAACTCCTGGGCTCAAGTCATCCTCTAGCTTCAGCCTCCCAAGAAAGTCAGTGTACAAATGCAGACCTCTGTGCCTAGCCTAGAGTTGCCTTTCAGTATACAGACTTTAATTTACAGGTAAGTAGATCCTTTAATTCGCCAGGGATTTAGCTCAGTGGCATAAGCACCTGCCTGGCAGGTGCAAGGTTGTGAGTTCAATCCTTGGTACAAAAAAACAAAAAACCAATTTTTTCAAAGTAGATCCTTTAGTTCATATGAACATTTTATTTTAATTCAAGTAATTTCATATAAAGTGAGCTTTTAACACAGTACAAAAAGGCAAGGATGGAGGAAGTATAATTTATTAATTCAAATATTTGTCAAATGTTTATTCTAAGTCTTTACTATTTTATAGCAATTGACTACTAAAGCAAAATAATTTTATAGACCTAAAATAATTTTAGAAGAATAAAAAAGGAACACAAGAAAGAAAAAATTTTCCCTTTCTGTATTTTTTTTATTAGAAGAATTAGACCATCTTGACCAAACTGGTTTTCTGTTCAACATTACTATTTAAACTTTGCATTTGTCCAGCAGTTTTGTATTGTAAAAAGATGGGTTTATTGATGTGCACTAATTAAAATTTTATATCGAAATTTAACTTATGGTTCGACCTAGAAACAATGGTGAATAAATTCGTAAGTGCGGAGGCATTATGGAGTAAAAGGACTCTGCTCTGACAGCTAAAACATATGCGGTCTTCAATGTTTTTAGAAAAGCAAAGCAATTACAGATCAAGTCAGGCTTGATAGAGCTCATACCTGAATGTGTCTCCAATTCGGTCCCAAAAGTAAAGGAAATTCTCCTGATCCTGGATCATTAAGTCTCCTGTGTTAAAGTAAACATCTCCCTTCTTAAAAACATCAAAAAGCAACTTGTTTTTTGTGTTCCTGTAAGACCCAGCATAACCAAAAAAGGGATTCTTTTTATTTACACAAGAAATGAGAAGCCCAGGTTCTCCTGCAAGAGAAAAGGACACTTTTGCAGCCATCTGGCTAAAGCTACTGCTATATGTCTCTAAATTAAACCTGCCTAACCCAATCCCTGTTGCTCATCTCACTTCCCTTTGAATTTACTTAGATCTCACTTGACCTCACCTACTCTCAGCATAGACACCTGTACATCCCTTCAAAGATAACCAAGAATGCAAATTTGGAAAAAATCAACAAAAAGGGAATTGAAAATAAAACAAAGGTGCAATAAATTTCTATAACTTTCTGAGTCAATAGACCAATGGCTATTTTCATTTTGGATTACATAGATTTTAACACAGAAAATATTGACAGCAACATAAATACCAACTCTAATAATAATTCTAATGAAATAACGAGGGAATATTTGTTGGACACATATCATGACCTGTTTGCAGCCTTCATTCTAATTACTCTTTTCAGAAATCATTTGAAATTTATAAGTCTTATTTCATAAGGAAGAAACTAGTACCCGGAGGAGTGAAGTTAATTGCTAAAATCAGAAAAACAAATAATATTAGACCTCAAATTCAAGTCTCCATGATTTTGTGGCAAAGTTTCTGTAAAATATCCTCTCTGATACTATTGATATGCAGCAAGAAATGTTTAGAAATGGTTTGTTACTCTGAGATGCTCTTCTGGGAATCCTTGATAGGAAGATGATAAATCTTCAAAAGACTTAATGTTCTTTGTTTTTCTTTTACAGGACACGGGTGAATTTTTTCTCTGATGAACTAATGATTACTTAATAAGTCAGATGTATTCATATTATTCTTGTTTGGGCACAATTTACATTGTGAAGATGTAATGCCTTAATGGAAAAAATTGAATAATTCATAATGAGAATTCTAAAATAGTAAAGCAGATATTTGGGAGTCAAACAACATTTTACGAAACTCTGAGACCATCTGCATAGTTCTGAGATTCAAATCCCAATGTCAGATATTACTGTAATTGTAATAAAGCACTTGTGCTTTTCTAAGAAAAAAAAATCTTGTGTTTAAATTCTTTGCAACTTCTTTAGAAATGCCTTTTTTATTGGAAAGTGTCTGCAGTGTTGAATTAGAGGAACATATTTGACTGATGCCTTTAGGCTTGAAAGTCAGAGATTTGGAGGGGTTTTTTTTAATTAAAAAAACTTATTTCTCAGAGTGTCAATTACCAGGACATTAAAAACAGTTTTTCAGTCTATCTCTCCACATCTGAAGTAAACACTTAGGAAGTCATCTCTAAAATGAAGTTTGAGGCAATATGAGGCAGTAAACAATAATCTAGACCTTCTCTATTGAGATTCAATGTCTAAATAATACTAAGCTCATATCTCTACATTTCATTTTATTTTTAATTTGATTATATGTTCCTGGTTTGGGTGCTTTTCTTCATTAAAATTTGTAACCTCAAATTGTAGGTCTATCTTGTGAAAAGAGGTAACAGACAAAAGAGGAGAGAAAAGGAACAAGTACAGGGATTTACACACATCTGCTAGCCACTAACAATTATTATCTCTAATTTATGTACGAAAAAAATGAGACTCAGAACTCGCCCATAGTTGCAGTTTCTTAGAATGAAAGTCCAAAGTTAAATCCACGTTGACCTGACTTTTCACTATATCCAGAATAATGTACTGTTTCATAATAGGAAACATTAGACACATGGTACTATTAAAAACTAGAAGTGGTAGATTAAGCAAAATAGCTAAGTAATAATTATTTTTCAATTTTAATAATTTACCCTCCAAGTGACCCTGCTGGGGCTAGCAATGTCTAATAAATAGTTAAACTATCCTACCTGCATTAAAATTCCAAATAAGTCAGATCACACAATAGGACAGTAATTCTTTCTTTACTACATTCAGTAATAATTATATACAAGTTTGGAGACTTACAGAGACATTTTCAAATATGAGTCTTACCCTTTTTCACACGGCTACACCAGTTTTGTTCATTTCTCACGGGTTTATCTCTCTGAAAATCATACTTTATCAAGTCAAAACTGAAAAAAAGCTGCAAAACCAAAAGTAAGCAAAGAAGAGCAAGCATTTAGTTATTCATGCCATAACATCTACTAATTGTTGATTTTATGCTCAGTTAAAGTAACTAGAACATGGTTTTATTAAAACAAGTTACTTTTACAGACAAAAAACCAAATACTTGAAACTCACAACTGAAGGTCTAGTGAGTAGCACCTTTGTACTGACATTTATTTTATTACTTTTATTTTCTATTTTATCTTAGAAAAACACTACTAAATTTTAATCATGAATGAATTACGCCAAGATACAGGTGTAATTCAAGCATTTATTTACATACTCTTCTAACTATAGGTGAGAAGATAGTCATTCATACCATCTTTTGAAAAGGAAAAATTGAGTAGAAGTAAAATACAAACTAAGAGAGTGCCAGGATTTGGTTTACTTTTTCCCTACAACTTCTAGAAAAGTGACCAAAAAGTACATTTACTTGGTAACTATTCTGGTCTTTCCATCTAGAGCTTTCACCTTAATGTTCCTAAACTGACATTCAATATTTCTACCTACTATTGCAGAGATGACAAGATTGTTACTACATCCTCATGACATTGGGAGCTGAGCTAAGTGAATGTTTCCCCTGATGCTCATGTATTTCTAGTTACTTTGGCCCTGTAATATCTTTATTATCATGCTATACTGACATATAGCTCCACTAAATTCTGACCATGGGAGAGAACCACAGATTGGTTTAGTCCAACCCTCTCATTTTATATATAAGAAAACTGAGATTTCACTGAAAATTAAACAAGTAATCTTTTTAAGCTGAATTAGATGTAGTAAACTAACATGAGATAGTAAAATTAAATAAGAAAAAGTTACAAGTAAGGCAAATAGGAGAGCTAAAAGTGGGAGGCAGAAGGAGGAGAGAACAATTGCATGGGGAAAGAGGAATAAGATTAATGAGGTAAGTGTATTAATAGTACTTAATATTCATCATTAAGCAAAACATTTCTGATCATTAATCTTGGTAAAATCAGCACATAATTCTCATAATTCATTATTTAGATTAAAATACAAGTGAGAGCCACTAATATCCATTGAGTACTTACTATATGTCAAGCACTTAAGAACACTAACGCTGTGTTGAATTTAAGCATCAGAACACTGTATGGGACAAAATTAATGTTATCTCATTTTAAGATTAAGAAAAGGTCATAAATTTTCTTTATTAAAATGTAAACATTCATTTTGTTGGCCGTGGTATAAGGGATAACAGAATATTGGCCATTTGCCTAATGGCTGGTTGAAAGAAAGATCCCAGAAATTCTGGAACTGCATTTATCATCTTACTCAAATAAAAACTGAGTCCTATTCATTATTCATTCTTTTTTTTTTTTTTTTTTTAGTACCAGGAATTATTATTCATTCTTTTCTCTCCTGTTTTAACATACTTTAGGCTTTGGAAAATCTTTCCAGACATGTGATATTAGCTTTAGTGTTATTTCTTTTAGATTAATCCAGTACTGATGTGCATGACTGACATTTACTTTGCACCAAATCACTTTTCACTGTGTCTCTTGGCATATATAGGCAATCTGCTGGCCAGAAACTGGGTAATTGTACACCTCAAATGAAGTTAATTGGATTGTAGCATTTTTTAGAAGTAAACTGGATCCACACGTTAATGTTCAGTTACAGGTATCTCTATACTTCTTTCTTCCCTCAAGATGTTCCCATGAGATTACAATAATGGCAGCATTATAGCAGAAATAAAAATCGTTGTCATACTTTGAATTGCCTAGAAAAATACGTATTTGTGCATGTGTATACATTCAGCACAGCTACAGGGGATCTCACTGATAACAGTCCTGCTAAATGGCTTCCCCAAAACTGTGCAATCCATAATTACATGGCTGTATATAATAGCCACACGAATTTCCCTACATACCTGTGTGTCTGCATATTCATATATATTCATACACACACACAAAGAGAAATGTAACTCATCAAAGTCAAGTAGAGGCAAAGGTAAGACTCAAAGTGGACTATCAGTTCTTTTGTAGTAAAGAATTTAACCTTGCTTGGAAAGAGTTCTGGGCCTCCACCCTCAGTTTGAGAGGTAATATCTCAATCCTTGCAGTGCTATTCTAGGAATGTGTTTGTCTAACAGGCTTGGACCAAGCATATAGTAACCATATCATTTATATGGAGTCTCTGAGCTAGACGAATAAAGTGACAGGAGTAGGGGCTTTGGATCAGCCAGCTTCACCTCTGAGAAACGGGAGATGGAAGTGATCCACGCAGGCAGGTAACGACATTTGTATGATCAAACCCCCAAAAGCCTCTTGATGCCGAAGCTCTGGTAATTTTCCCTCCGTGCAGCACTCCACATGTATTGTCACATACCAATTCCAGGAAAGTGATGCTGTTCTAACGCCACAGGAGAACACACCTGAGAACTGTGCCCCTCATGCTCTCCTGGATTCTGCCTTATGCATTTCCTCCTTGACTGATTTGAATCTGCAACCTTTAGCTGTGATAAGCGGGAACCATGACTGTCATGAATTTCGCTGAATTTTATGAATCCCTCTAGTGAATTATTGAATCTAAAGGTGACTTTTAAGGGATTCCAAAAATAGCAACTGATGTCAGAAATGAGAGTCGTCTTGTATGAGTGCTCCTTAACTTTGCAGTTGGCTTTCTTCATTCTTAAAAATGACTACTTTTGAGAGGATTAAAAAGAACTATGAAAATGTTAAGAAAATCAGTGCTTTTTTATTAATCTGAAATTATACCTTGATATTGTGTCTATAGGTTTACCAATATGAAAGAAGTGAGAATTACCACTTACAATTCTTACTCTCCTCTCACCTAATTGCTGTTTATATTAGAGTTATAATTATGTTTATATTGTCAAGTTTTTCCATTCCATTTGTATACATAATTCAGTGCTGTTCAGTTTTCTGTATTTAAATAGATTCGATGTTCACCATCAGACCTTTCAACTGAGTCGTTCCTTCTTTCTAAATTCTGTTTTATCTTCCAGTGTCCAGTATTTTTCATTCAGTGAATTTTATGAAGTACTGCATTTTTATAAATCCATATTCTGTATTCACCACCTCAGCATCTCCTTAAGCTTTCTTAATTTCTGTTGAATAATTTCATCAGAATATACGTTTCTGATGATCATATTTCTTTTCCTGGAATACAGTGCGGTTTTTTTTTTTTTTTTTACTAATGGTCCAAGTTTTTGTTTTAAGGATTTTTTCCATTATAATTAAAATAATTGTTCTCTTTGATAAGTTCTTTCTACAGAAATGTCAATTATGTACGTTAGATCACTGTCTATACTTTAAAGTGTATTTTTGTTTTCTATTGTTTATTTGTTGCTTGTTTCTCTTAATTTTGGTTCCATGATTTGTTAATCCCATCCATTCTGCTTCCTAAAAATGTTTATGGTTTATTTTGGTTTTAAGTTTTCTCATGTAGTGTTTATGTATGTAATATTTTTATTTGTCTTCTATTTTTTTCTTTGAGCTAAGTATACTTACTTTCTAAGTCCTTTTGTTGATTTATGGTTACTCATGAAACTTCTCTTTGAGGCTCTTATTTTTAAAGAGACTATTGTAATATTTTAACCTTACAGAAAAATGCTTTCCTCAGTATTTCTTGACTATATTTATGTGCTTATTATTTTAATATTCATTCATATTTTTATTAAATGTATTTTCTTTTTTTAAGGTTGATGTTCTTTATAAATTCCATGTTTTTTTTGTTTTTGTTTTTTTTGTTTTTTTTTTTTGCGGCACCGGGATTGAACTCACAGCCTTGCGCCTGCCAGGGCAGGCTCTTAAGGCACTGAGCCAAACTCCCGGCCCTGGTTTTTTTGAGGCAGGGTCGCACTGTGTAGCTCAGGCCAGCCTTGCGCCGCGTTGTAGCCCAAGCGGGCCTCGATCTCACAACGCTCCGCCTACCTCAGCCTCCCGAGTGCTGGGATTAAAGGCGTGCGCCACCACGCCCGGCTTATAAATTCCATGTTTGTCCCTTACAAATTATAAAAAGCCTGTTCACAGTTTTTAAATGGGCTTGTCTTTCAAATATGTTGTCACCAGAGTTTTTGTATTCCTTGCCTTAGGGTTGCGTATGGCCAATATCCCTTGGTTTTTATGCTTTTACAGTAGGTACAGCACAAAAGAAAGATACTTGAATTATAAGAACTCTATGTTGCTGACTAATCTTTCTCCTTCACTTGTAATATTCTCTCTGTTGGGAGGCTGATTCCCCTCTGAAGTAGTAAGCATGACCCTCTATTAGATTTAAATTAGTGAGAGACATACTTATAAAATCCACCTATTTATTTAAGAAACAATTATTGGACCAAATTTTTCTGATTAGCCGTTATTTAACAAAATAACATATGAAAAAAATAATAAAAGACAGAATAGAATCTATATTGTATTAGGCGTAACTCTTTTATAAACTGGAAGAAAGCTAAGCTCAAATTAGTTGTAAATTAAAGGTTTTCCAAAAAAATTGGAGTGAATAATGATATTTGACATTAATTGTCATTATTACACTCTGACAGGAGTAATTTAAAGCATTAGAAAATTATAAAAACTTCAAGTCAGTAATAAAAAAATGAAATCATTTTCAAAATTCTCATTTGATGTTACTTTGGAATGATTTCATTCACAAATTTGTAATGGAAGTAGTGTGATGAATAGAGAAAATTAAGTATAAGGGATGCAAAACTTAGGAACATTAGCATTTACTTTCCAAAAATACCTTTGTTCAGGATACAAGTGCATTTCTGACCTATAAACTAAACTTTAACCATCCCAAAATAACCGCTTATAAAAGTGATTTGCTCCTTCTTTGGGTTTAAAAAGTTAGCATGATGTACTCCAGATTTCAGTGGGCAGCTTGACTGAAAAGGGAGCCCTTGTAGCCCGAGGGTGTATGTGCGCCAATTACTTCCAGACATGGAAAAAGTCACCTCTGACAAGAAAATCTACTACACTTTGTTGTTGTTGTTGTTTCTGCCAGGTATTCTTTGATGTAGGGAGTTTGTTACACAGAAATCTTATTCTATAAAAGTAAAGAGGCTAAAGATCCAAGAAATACGAATGTGCCAAAATCTGCACTAAGAAATTCTTAAGGGTCTTTTCAAACACAATTCCAAAAAAGGCGGGGTGCTCTGCGATCCTCAAAGGTACAGGTTTGGTCCCTGAGGAAGTACACAGCAGGGAAAAACTGACTAACAAAGGCCTTTCTTAGCTGTGTATACTTACAGCTGCCCCAGTCTGTCAGCATTCATTCTTGCACTGTTTGTATCAATTTACGGTGGAAAGCGAGCTGGAAATTTTCTTTCCCATTCTCTAAGATAGAAATTCCACACTCTTTGAATATTTGGTACACTCAACAGGAAAGCTATCTGAGACTAGGGAAAAGTTTTAGGCTACAAACTCTTTTCATTTAGTGTGGTAACTGTTGAGTGAGAACTGTTAACTTATAGTTTTCTAGAAACTTGTCCAATTTGCCCAATAATTTCAAATGTATTGGTATGAACTCATCCTGTGTATCCTTTTACTGTTGTCTTGATTTCTAAAGCAGCTGTGATAATGTCCACTTTCCATTCCTAATATTGTTAGTTATGCCTTCTTTCTATTCATCAATCAAAGTCTATTTCTCTATTTAAAATTATATTTATATTTTTGACATTTCTCACTGTTTTATTTCATTAAATTTTGCTTTGTTTTCTTTTTATTTTTCTTTGAGTTTATTTTAGTTGATAGTTTTAAAATTAACATATAGATGGACATTTAGCTCCTTTCAACTAATTTTCAGGTATTCTTAGCTAAGTTCAATTTTTAAATGTGACATGTTCATTATAATTCAACTCATAATATCTTCCAGTTTCTGTTATGAGGTTTTTTGTTGACCCATGGGAATATAGAAATTATTTTTCTAAAAATATAGATTAATTAGTTGCTTTTTAAAAATTATTTATAACTTAATTAAACTGTTGCCAAAAATATACTCCATATAGTCAACCCTTTGAGATTTGCTGTAGTTTGTTAACTGGTGCAGTAATCTTTATTAATGTTTCATGAGTGTTTGCAAAGAATAGGTATTCTATAATTATTAGATGCTGTTTTGATTAGTTTTCTCTCATTGTTGAGACAAAATACCTGACACCCAAAATTAGGGAAGGAAGGGTTTATTTATCTTACAGTTTTTAGAGGTTTCAGTCCATACTCAGATGGCTCCAAGGTAGGGTGGTGTGGCTGAGGGGCAGCCAGTCATGGCAGCTGCAAACCACAGGAGTGAAAGGGCAAAATGGAAAAGCACACCTCCTTGCCCCCCTTATATTGCACGCCAGCTCCCTGGGTAGGTGCAGCACTTACACCACCAATCCCAGCGCTAGACAACCAACCAATCACAAATGCTAGACTCAGCCATCTCCATGACTTCATGAGGCTTTGGGGAGACACTTAAGCCATAACAGATGTCTAGTCTTTTGTATGCTTAGTAGTTCAAGGAATTTGTTTATTGTATTATTTAAATACCCTCCATCATTGAAGATTTTCCTTATTTCCCTTTGAGGTTTTTAAAATCAATTTTACTTTATAAATTTCAAAGTGTTTTTCATTTTCATTTTTATTGTTTTAAAAATTATGCTTAGCATAAAATCTATTTGCCAGTTATTTTCTGCAAGTCAGTTAAGGACATCTCTTCACTGTATTTTGCCTCTTTCTTGATCAATCAGCTGTCAAGCTTTTAATCCTAAAAGGTAACTTCTTTAACATATTAGTGATGTTTTAATCCTAAAAAGGTAATTTCTTTAAGATATTAGTGATGTTTTAAACAAAAACTTCAAAGAAAAATAGTGTTAGAAGCCTATACCTAATTTTAAATGATATGAATGATGAAAGATAATTTGCAATGGTAAAATAATAATACTTAAGGAAAATTAAAAGATAGAGTCAGTATGTATCAAGACCTATGTCTACCATTTATACATTATATTGTTAAGCTTTAAAACTGAACAAAAAAGTACATGTCATTAATCACAAGTCATAGAGCAAAAACATGGGAGATGACTGAACTTTGAATAACCTATAACATCATTGTTCATTGACATCAACTACTTTATTTAAAAATCTCAACTTTTTAAGAAAGTGATAATAATTATAATTTACAAGTATAAAGTCTAGGAAAAAAGGTAGCCAACTTCAAACTGTTTCTTTTAGAAATATAATACTATACTTACTTTGTAAAAGATATTTGTTCTCCCAACTGAACCAATTTTTCCAGTGTGGTTCATGAAACAAATATTTCCTTCAGTAGCTCCATAAAATTCACACATCTTAATATTTCCATATCTGTCTAAAAATTCAGTCCATACATCACTGCGTAAACCATTTCCAACTGCCAAACGCACCTGATGACATTTTTCTCCTTCTCTCTATTGGGAGAAAAGGTTTCACTTGTAATTAATTCCAATCATTCATTCATTCATTCATTCATTTCTACTTAAATGGAAAACATTTCAGAAGCCACATAAGCACAACAATGGAAGAGAAGTAAAAAGAAAACCCAAGAAAATATGTTGCGGAACTGTGTCCAACAGCTCATGCAACCAGCACTGACCAAATAAGAATACTTTGTTCTTCCCCATATCTGGGACAAGTTCTTTCAAAGTTCTAGATTATTGAAGACTTTTTTTTAAATTGCAGATATCAGGTAAGAAGAAAGCACATTTCAGGAAAAGTATCATTACTTTTACAACACTATAAAACATACATGAGTTTATTCTCCCAACACTATAGTTATTAGCCATTTAATTTTAAACAAGACCTTGACTCCCACTTTATCATAGATTTATGTGTTGAAAAAAGACAGTACCTATCATACTTATATAATGTAGTCTTCAGTTAACTCTCAATGCCTAGCATAGAGTGAATAGCAGGTTGAGGCCACAGCATCATTGTAATATTTGTCTTGAAAATATTATGACAAGTATACGAGATTACTATTTGAGGATGTGCTATAATCTCACAATTTCATGTTTTAGAATTAAAGGAAAAATAAGATTATGTTTTCTTGATCGTTCAATAAGCATGTGTGGATTAATGTGAATTATACACAAATCTAAAATTGAAGTAAGAATATATTGTCAATTTATTCATAATAAATTCACGGTTTTTCTCAGAGCTACATCATCATCACCGAAACTAACACAAAATTAGCAGAAGTAATGTTAAAGGGTGACAAGAGTAAAATAGAAAAATCAATGTCCAGGGGTACTTAAAATTATTTGTCTGAAATTCTTTTCTAACCCCTCCTTAAATAACTTAAAGGAAAGAATTTGGTGTATGAACTTACAATAACAAGAGCAAGAGGTAATTTGGGAGATTAAAAAGTGAATAGATACAAAGTATATAACTAAGCAGAATGGATAAATCTGAAATCTAAACCTTCAGGTAAGTACCTGGCATATGGGCCTGAAAGTTTCCAGCAAGCCTTAAAAAGAGTAAGGAAAGAAGAAAACTTGGAATTTAAGAAATGAATATACTATGAGGTATCTTAATATAGACAATATGTCTAACAGACTACTACACATTGGCCAAATACAGAGAGTTACAGTCTGGAGAAGTCCAACCAGACAGATACCAGTTCAAGTGTGGGACTCTAATGGAAATACAAGGGTTTAATAAAAGTCTGCATAACATGTGAGTTCAGCAAACTCTTCTTTTCCTCTGATCTTGGAATGCTGGGACTCAGAATTATAAAGTAAAACGTGAAACTATTGAATTGTTATCAAAGCAACTTATCAATTTAAGAGAAAATATAGACTTTTGGAAGCATTTCAACAAAGTACCTTGGACTACCCCCACTCACCATAGAACCTGACCCTTTTGGAACAAGTTCCAGCCATGTGCAGTCAAATTTTCAGTACTTTATTTGGAAACATGTTCAAAGCATGAATTTTTTTAAAGGGTGGGAAACACATCAAAGGAAGTAAAAGATATTTGTGCTACAATGAAAATTTTAAAATTCATGTAAATATATTCCTATAAAACAGTGGGAAGAACAAGTAACATCTGAAGAAATTATAACAAAATTTTCTAAAAGTGATAAGACATAAGCTACAGAATCAAGATTTTTCAATGTCAGACAGGAATTCAGGAAACCAGCAAAAATAAGAAAACCAGGGGCGGTGGCCTGCCAGATGGGGAGAAACAGCAGGGAAGTCATGCAGCCTCCCTGTGTTTCAGCAGAGGCCCTGCCAGCCAGGGAGAAGCAACAAGCAAGCCGTGCACTCCCCCGTGTGTGGGCAGAGGCCCTGCTGACCAGGGAGAACCATCAAGGAAGCCATGCAGCCCCGTTTCCCTGTGTGCTGGTGGCAGCCCTGCTGACTGGGGAAAACCAGCAAGGAAACCATCTCCACCCTCCGCCCTGCCCCTACCCAAAAGCAACCTGACGTGACACAGACCTGAGATGATAATAACTGAAGTAGGGAACCAACCTGAAATTTGTGTTGTTTGATTGACTTTGCAAGCCTAGGGCTGGTAGTCTGAGCAACTATTTAAAGGATAACAATATGCAATAGAGTAACGATTGTGGATTTCCTACTGTCCTATCACTGTTTTGTTTCATTTCATTTTACTGTTCTGTTTTACTATCTTTAAAAAAAAAAAGTCAGGAAAATACCAGAAAAATATCCTTGGACATTTTCCAGTAAAATTGCTAAGAATGAAAAATACAAAAATGAGAGAAAGAGAAAAACAGAATTTTAAAAGTGACCAGAGAGAAAGAAAAATATCATTTTCAGTAAGAACATCTCTACTGTTGAATTTTCAAAAATAACTAGAAAATATAGAAGAAAATAGGTTAAGATGGTTGGCATATTAAGAGAGAATAACTGTAAACCTAGCATTTCATACTCAGTAAAAGCACTATTCAAAACTAACAGCAAAAGATCTATTTTCAGACAAATAAAAACTAAAAATTATGTTTTCTGTAGAGTGATATTATATGGAAAAATAACAGAAGTTCTTAAAAGGCAAATAGTATTACATAGGAGCAAACAAATGAACAAAAACAAGAAAGAATGAAGAGGATCAGAAATAAGAATGTCAGAATATGTGTATGAATATTGAATTGTTAAAGTTAATAATACTTTTAGGTTTTTAAACATGTTATATTAGAGTAGGTGACAATAAAATCTAAAAAAATGAAGATAAGTAAACAGAATTAAAGTGGTATAAAATCCTTGCATTGTCAAATAAATGCAAAAAAGTGCTATTTTGAAATAGATTTAGTAAGTTAGGAATGAATGTTGTACTCCTTAAAGTAAGAAAATACTCGAGGGAAAATATTTAGAGAGCTAAAAGAAAATGAAAGGACATGTATCTAGAGAGTTAGTTAGGAAAAATTTAGTAATAAAATATTTTAAAAGAAAACAAAGTAGGAAGGGGAACAACAGATGAAACAAAAATGTGGCATGAGAAAATATTTAAACCCAATCATATCATGCATATATTAGATATAATTTGACCAAGTATGGCATAGGAAAAACTTCAAGTATACATAAAAATATACAACCCAATTATATATATTTTTATTAGTATTAGATGACATAAAAATTGAGAATACATGTAATCGTCACCCAAAAGGAAGCTATTAGAACTGCACTAATATACCACAGACTTTAAATAAATGATTTCACAGATTAAGAGGGGCATAATAATGATGATAATAATAATAATAGCATCAATTTACCCAACCAAAGGATAGCAAAGATAAATTTCTATTTATTTAGTAATGTTGAAATATGTAAAGCAAAAATTGAGAGAAATAAAAGGAGAAATAGATAAAAATCTGTTGCCAACTTACCTCCATGGCTATTGATAGGGCAAGTGGAGAAAAGAATAATAAGAACAGAGAAATTTGAAAAAAATTAATCATTACCCAGTCTACATACCCAGAACAGTACCACACATCACTAAAGAATATACAGTCTTCTAAAGTACCCAAAATAAATATCTCATATCCTGAGTCTTGTATCAAGTTTTAACTAAATTCAAAGCACTAAATGTTATTCAGATATGTTTTCTGACTGTAATTAAATGAAGTTAGAAATTAATTACAAGAAAACCAGAAAATCTTCCAAATATTTGGCTACTAATACGATTTTTAAATTACCTATGGATAAGAGAAAAAATTACTACAAAAATTCGAAAAAAATTGAATTGAATGATAAAAATAAGACAAAAGCTTAAGAACGAGGCAAAAACAATGCTTTGAGGGAAACTTATAGTGCTAAAGAGGAAACATTTAAAAAACTATGGACTGCATTTTTTCTAATCTATCTATCAATCTATCTAATAAGAAAAAGCAGGGGGCTGGGGATATAGCTCATTGGTGCAGTGCCTGCCTGGCAAGTGCGAGGTCATGAGTTTGATTTCCAGTACAAAAAAAAATAAAAAAAAGAAAAGAAAAGAAAAAGAAAAAATCAGATACTGCACATAAAAACAGGAAAAGTATATTGAGAGACAATTCATGATATATAAATGTATGGTGCATTGTGTGTATATGCATATATACACATGTGCTTATGCATATATAGTCTGCATATATGTTTATGTAATACACATGTGCATAATAATATATGTATGTACAGGTACAAACATGTAGCTATAATTGCATGGAGTTATTAATTATTAATAACTATCAGATTAATATGTATGAGACTATCTTATGTAGCACCTTGCAAGCTAGACATGGCTTTTGAGATACAGAGAAAATTTACTTACATTCCATAATAAAACCTTTTTCCTCTTCTGAGAGATGGACATAAAAGAAGGGCAAGTTTACTAGAAACCCATTAAATGACTGAAAACTTTCTAAAGACAGTATTTCTCAGTCTTGGCACAAGCCTATGCCACAAATGTAGCATCTTCCTAGACCAACTTATACATTGTTGTACATACAGGGACAGGAGACTATGGTAGACACAGGATGTGAACAGGAGCTGGTGATACCTCTGTGATCTGAATAATAAATTGCATAAATTTATTTAAGTTTATTATTTCCTTATTGATGGTCTTAGTTACTCACTTTTCTTATTGCTGAGACAAAATATCCAACACTCAAAGGTGGAAAGGTTTGGAGAGGTTTCAGTCTGTAACTGACTGACTCCAAAGCAGATGGCATGGCAGAGGGCATCCCAGAGCAGGCAGAGGCAGCAGCAGTAACAAGCAACAAGCAACAAGCAACAACTACCTTTCTACCGCTTGTATCTTATCCACTCTTAATCCAAGCATCACACTGTTCATCAATCCCAACATCACAACCTAGATCCAACCACCTCCAAGGCTTTGGGACGACACCTAGACACAAATCATAGCAACAATTGATTTATGACTGTTTAGCAAGCCAAGCAAGCACCGTGCTACTGCTACTGCTTGTCTGCATGACAAAGTTCAAAGCAGGTATCCCTCAAAGACAATATCCAAGCATCCAATAAATGCTTACGAAAATAGCTATTTCTTCTTTACCCCTATAAATTTTCCTCCAACTGTTGGCAAAAATGCAAGACATCCTCTTGTACTGTGAGGAAGATTGTATATTATTAGTACTACCATTTTGGCAAAATATTTGGGCAATAGACCCTAAGACTGAACATATGCATACAATATAATCATACCTACTACTGATTACATAAAATGAG
Source organism: Dasyprocta punctata (assembly GCA_004363535.1). NCBI lineage: Eukaryota > Metazoa > Chordata > Mammalia > Rodentia > Dasyproctidae > Dasyprocta > Dasyprocta punctata. Next base: position 21,975 of record RJWM01001910.1, on the reverse strand, counting down.
GAATCTGTATATGCATTTGCCAAAAGACATATATAATAATGTATGTAGCATCACTAATCATACTAAGACTCAAATAGAAACAATCCAATAAATAGCAAGATTGAGTTTTTAAGTGTAGCATAGTAATAGAATAGTCTTGCTAGTTTTCTATTGCTACCATGTGAATCACCTTAAATTTAGAAACCTAAAACTATCCAAAGTTAATATCTCACAATTCCACACTAGATATCACAAGAAGAAATCCACACTAGCTCAGGTGATTTATGTAATCTAGGACTCATAAAGCTGAAGAGAAGGTATGGTTTCCCTAGGCTCTTATCAGGAGCTCTTAGAAGCATACAATTCAAAATTCATTCAGCTTCCTGGCAGAGTCTGATTTCTGAGATGGTAGAATTAAAATTTGATAGCTATGAGGGTTGTCCTAGTGCCCTAGAGGCCTCTCTGCAACTTTGCACACGGACCTGTGCATATCAGAGCCAGCAATGACATACTGCTTCAAAAGTTATGTCTCAAAATTTCCAGCTTACCTTCAACACAATCTCTTTGTTTTCAGCCAATGTTCCTTGCTTGAAAGCTTCATGAGACTATCCTACACCCACTAGTACGGTCTCCCCATTTTAAAGGCCTATAATTGCTTCTGCAAAGTCACTTTTGCCAATGTCCATACTGAGAACATATTCATATGTTCTGGGAATTAAAGTATGGGCATCTTTGAGGAGCCATTTTTTCTGCCTTTTCAATTCTAAAGCAATGATAGAGGATGAACTAGAAGTTCACACAAAACCAGAACTGAATCTCATGGTCATAGAGTGAAAGAAGCAAGGCCAATAGAATGCAAATGTATGTTGATTTAGATCTGGCTTTCCAAAAGCGTGCAAAAAAATTCATAGGGTAGAAATTAAAATATTGCTCTATTTGGAAGAACAATGACTGAAAAATAACTCTGGAATAGAACTTCAAGAAAAAAATGAATGAATATTTAAAGGGTTGTAAAATTCTATTGAGTATGGACAATGAGTTGGCTGAGTACAACAGAGAAGGCATAATGATTAAGGATCACAAATGCAAACAATGTGAAATGAATCCTGGGGCAGAAAAAAAACCAGATATGAAAACAAGGGACTTTCCGGTTTTAAGCAAGAACAATTTCACAGAAATAAATGAAAGGATCTCTTAAAAATAAAAACAGGTTGGCGTGTATTTGGAGGGGCAGAATTTCCAGGTTAGGATGGACTACAACTGCCATTAACAGTCTCGTCATATTCTCTCTTGAACCTGGCTTAGGCAAGCTATGTTTTCCGTGATCACCATCATCAGTTCAATGAACCACATTACCACAAACCTACTGGTCTGAAAAAGATCTTTGTCATCTCAAGTGTTAAGGACATAAAAGACCACATCATGGGTTTATACTGAAACTCCTGGTTTTCCAGGTGTAATACTAAGCAGCCCTGCCATTTACAGAACACTTGCTTTCTCGCCTGACAGGAAAGCACTAGGAAAAACTCCAAGAATCTGCAAATCTTGCCATGAAGCCCAGTAATTGCACTAACTCACCTAAGAAAACAGTGCGTAGATGTGAAAGGAAGCTGATCTTCTCAGAAACCCGGGAAAAGGGTCACATGCACCATAATTACAAGAGCTTATCCACAGAAAATGCTAAAAAGCAGGAGAGTCTCCACTGGAGACATCAAAGAGCCAGTCCCCTCTGGGCATTGATAAAGCTCCTGATGTATACAAATGTCCTCTCTGGACTCTGTCCTCCCTCAGAATCCCAACTCTGATTATAGCTGAGCTTTCCTTGCAGCTCTGGGGTTAGCAGACGATGATGCTGGTCACACACATGTGCCATAGTACTATTCCAGCATTTGCTCTGTTAATTAGATCCTGTTTTCTGTATGGTTTGTATTTCAGATCCCTGCATTCAGCTGTGTCCTTTACTTGTTCATCTGGAACCTAATCAACATATCAAATTTAACTGGCTCAAATGGAATTGAATTTTCATTCCTCAAATCTCAGTCTTTCTGAACAGCATATGGTTCTCAATTTACCTAAATGCTTAGATGAAAATCCTGGACCTCATCCTTTCTTATACCATCCCTTCCCTTCTAATTCCTGATCTAATGAGCTTCATCAGCTTTTCCCAAAGTGATATCATTTTTCTACTTCTTCCCTCATCTGTTATCAAAGGCGCTGATGTGAATATAATCCAAATTTCTCCTCCAGAAACTATAAAGATCCAAGCCCTTCAAGATGTGGTCCACAGATGGCTCAGCCTCACTGCTTCTCTTCCAGTCAGGCTGTGTCCAGCTCCAGTCCTTCTCAGTTTATTCTGTTGTGACTTTAACCTCCCCCCACCTCCCCACTTTCCTGTGCCTGGAATCCATTTTTCATATCAGGTGCTTAGTTAACAAGTCACCATGCAAAATGTACCCCGCCACACTCAGTCTGGTCTGCAGTGTTCTGTTCCTACTGCCAGTCATTCTCCACCATCTCACCCAGTGCTTTGCTCTTGACACCGGTCACTGTCTATAATTACTTTTTGTCACATGTTCTATTGACTTATTTTCTCTCCCCACCCACTCTCCCCTCTATCTTCTCTCATAGAGTATAATATGCATAAGAAAGACATTCTGATTTGTCGTATGCATCCCTTTATACCCAAACCTACATATGACTCCCAGGAGGAAACAGTGATTGCAGGAGTGGCATATGTATGGCTATCAGTTGCGTTTGGCAGAGTTAAAGACATAAGATAAACTCTGCAGCAAGATCTCCCCAGAGAATCACCAGATGTAGTGTCCCCTCACTTTCCTCACTAATGACTATTAAAGGCAGCATTAGCAGTAAGACAATACACATCTAGATAAAATCAGGAATTCCATGCTGGTGTTTCAGCAATGCAGAAAATGTAGAAAGTGGAAAGTGAAAAGGAGATGCCACCCTAGACTCAGAAGAAGGGGACAATTAACCCAGTCCTTGTGACTAACAGGAGCCAGTCCCTCTGACTTTCTCTAGGTTACTGCTGCTGCTGCCGCCACCAGCCATCTTAAAGAGGCATCTCGATGTTTTTTCCAAAGAAACCTAGTGACCTGAGTTTTCATGAGAATTTGAGTTGGTGGAGATGGGAGTGGAGGGTATGTAAGTACTTCCAGACAAGGAAACCCAACATTAGAGAGTGTTTAAGCAACTCTGTATAAACACTCAACTTAGACTGGGACTTTTGCCTGCTGGGAAATCTGCTCTGAAACAATCTTCTTATCCTCAGAGTAACAACAAATCTGGATGTACTTAGAAAACATATGGTTTTCATTTCTTTTACTTAAATATTTCTTTTAAATAAATGTGCACGAGGCTTCAATTCATTAATTATGAGACACTCAGTTTTAATTCTTTGAAGGAAAGGACTGTAGCACTTGTTCTGGCCCTACCTGAATCCACCATGGGGCCAGCTGTGTAGCCCATACTGCCCCTTCCTTTAAGGCAAGGTCATTGAAAGGGATATTGGGCAGCAAAAAGCAAGGTTTTTTGCATGGATTATGTTGTAACAAATTATTGTCTTCTAATCTTTAATACCAAGAACTTCTTACACTTATTTTATGTGAAATCAACAAAATGTTAGACAATCTAACACATTTCTGCTTTAAAAAACTGCTAAGTTTTCTATGGACAAAGCTATATTTATTTCCCTTCTGACTCCTCAATTTAGATTCAGGCAAGCATTAGCAGATTAGTTTGTAAAATCATCTTTTCTTCAACATCATTCAGTAAGAATTAAAATTAGAAATTAAAATTAAATTAATCACAAAACAAGAATTCTGTTTTCAATTCCTGGTGCTCTTCAATTCTTTGTAAGTATAATATTTTCCTAAGTGCTGCAATACAAATTCATAGGACTGCAATAGCTATTTCATTTTACAAAGAATAGAAAGGAAAGCACTGAGAAAAAGTTTGTAGCCAATATGACATACTAACAGCTTTATTGTATGAAGTAAGAATTCAAACAGACATTAAAAAGACTCAAAAGAGATATTTTAAAAGAACAAAACAGTTAAAAAATATTTTATCTGTTCAGTAAACTACACAGAGAAAATTAATGTATGCTTCTAGTCCATAAAACCATCATTTCCCCGCTTAAAAAATACTTTAGATGTTCTTTGTTCAAATAAAACATTATTGAGCAGTCCAAGCATCTCAAGTTTTAGACCCAATATCTGAAAAGGTAGAATTTCTCTGGACTTTCATGACTTACTGCAGATCTATGGAAGCTATAATGATTTGAGAAGCACCTGACAAAAAGTACTTCAGGATGGTTTCTACTTAGAGGAGGAGGTCACAAGGTGGAACAGTGTTCTCTCCATGGTAACCTCCAAGTTCAAAATGAATAAAAGCATTCTGTGAATCACATCATCCAATTTCACACTTTTCTGTTCATCTCTTCTATGCAATCTCTTATTTTTTAATAGAGCCTTATTTTAATGCGTTTTGCCTAGTCTCAGCTGTGCTGTGGGCAATTAGTGGAAGAAATTACCTGTCTTTATTTTAAACAGAGGAAGCAAGAAAAGAAAGTACAGCTCACCAGCATGCCTCCAGCAGGTATGACAAAGGTAAGGCGGGAGAGACCCCCTCCCTGAGTCCCAAGACTAGAAAGGAAAGGCCCAGAGACCAAGGCTCTGCTACCTGCCCTGCTTGGAGAGGCATCCTGAGCCGCCTTTCTTGAAGGGGCTGGTGTTGATTTGATTAAAAAGTCATTTTTTTCTAGTTTCAAGGGTGTTTGGAAAATCAGAACATTAAAAGAATTAGCACACAGAAAGGCAAATGAGATCAGAAGAAGAAAAATAACATTGAGGACGAAAATGCAAGCAATAAGGACAAATTTCAGGCTCTAGCAATTCTCTCTGCTTGTCAATTTCTCAGATGGTTGCAAATGATTAAAGGAATGTGCAAATGACTGCTTTCAGGGGAGAACAAGTCCCCAAATTTTCTTTTTAAAGTAAAAGAAAGCAAAAATATGTTCTAATATTGAAAAGAAAAATGTGAAAAAACAAGTATAACCAGGTCATTAATTTTACTTTAAAGAACAGCATTTTCAAGGACCATCTGTTTTAAACTTGGAATAATTGATTTCTGTAAACATAGCACACATCCAATACAATTTTAATTGGTCTAAACTAATTAGATTTTAATTAGCATAAACTAATTAAAATTAGCTTATGGATATGTCCCATCCTGGGGCAATACAAAGCACGTTAGTTCTTTCCTGGATGGCGTTCTTTTTATTTGTTTCTGACTTTTACATTTATTTTATTTTAGTGGGTTGTAAGTGTCTTTCAATCCCAGTTAAATTACGTTCTGGAAGAATGTTATGCATAAACAAAAAAGTAAAAATTGCTTGTACTCACTCAATACTTATTTTTTCTGAAACATTTTAGTTTATTGATCATGGTCAATCTTACCTTAGGTTGTTTGCAAAGGTAGCGACAAAGTTCTCCAATATACTGAAACACAGTCACATTATACTTCTTGCAATCATTCCAAAATTGACTTGCTGAGAATTTCTTCTTTAGCACACAAGTGGCACCTAAGAAAGAAGACAAGGAGAGGCACTAGAGAAAAACTTCAAGGGCAGAATTAACATAAAAGACAGATGAGGTCACTTTATCAAACCATGCTGCTCACTTACCACACTTTTATAATTCATTATCAAGTATTTATATTAAGCATATTTAAATACATTGATTATATGGTAACATTAAAACATTCATAGTTAAGTTATGTATTTTCACTGGAAATACATTTTTCACAATGTGGGGGATTAAAGTAACAGTCAAAATAAATATGAAAGTTAAAAGTCTTACAGCATGACCATATGTATATAATATTTATTTCTAAAAACTTAAAGCAGGCTCAATATATTTTAAGGTTCAGATTTAATAAGGCAAGTAAGATAGGACCAGCAAAAGTTCATCAATAACTATGGAACCTAATCTTAACAATAAAAGTTTTTAAACAAAGAGCCCTGTATACTTTTAAACAAGATATAATTTATACCTACACAACTGAGTTTTTAGAGTGTAAAAGTCAGTGCATTTTAGTACTGTCATACAGTTGCACCATCACTACTATATAATTCTATATAATTCCCTATAATTATAATTACATAATTCTAAAGCATTTTCATAATCCCAAAAGAAACCCTACACCCCTTAGTAGTCATTCCAATTTCTCACTCTTTGCAACTATTAATATACTTTCAGATTATAAATTAGCCTTTGATGGACATTTCAATGTATATGAAACCAAACAAGTGATATTTTGTATCAGGCTCCTTTCACTTAGTATAGTGTTTTCTAGATTTATCTATGATACAGCATGTATGAGGAAATACCTCATTCCTTCCGTGCCTGAATCATATTCCATTGTGTTGATATATAATGTTTTACTGGTGTATTCGTTAATGAATATTTGAGTTGTTTCTATATTTTACCTATCAAAAACAATGCCAATTGAATCAAATTTAGTCAAAATTAAAAGCTGTTGGGCCAAGGATATAGCTCAGTGGCACAGCACCTGCCTGGCAAGTGTGAGATCATGAGTTCAATTCCCAGTACCGCCCCCGCCAAAAAGAATTAAAAGCTATTGTGTTTGAAAGAACACTATCAAAATGAAAAGATAATGCACAGAATATCCATGCACAAGCCTTTGTGTGACTGCATATGTTTTCAGCTCTCTCAGGCATATATCTAAAAATAGAATTGCTGAGTTGTATGGCTAAGCTGTTTTACTTTGTGAGAAATGTTTAAGCTGCTTCCCACTGAGGCTGCATTGTTTTACATTATTGTCAGCAGAGTATGAAGATTTTAATTCCTTTATATCCTTCCAACGTTTATTTTCTTTGTTTTTGGTTATAAGGATCCTAGATATATGAGGTGACATACTGTATCATTGTGATTTTAATTTGCATTTCCCTAATGACTAATAATGTTTTTAATAGTCTGCTAGCCACTTGGTGTATCTTCTTTGGGTAAATATCTATGAAAATTCATTGACTATTTTCAAATTACTTTCCTTTTTATTATTGAATTGTAATAGTTTTTTATATATTCTGGATACTCAAGGCATATTAGATAACATGATTTATAAACATTTTCTCCTATTCTGTGGTCATCTTTTCTTTTTTATAGTGTTTTGAAGCACAGCAGTCTTAATTTTGATGAAATCTGATTTAATATGATGTATGGCTTGGGATTTAGCTATTTATCTAAGAAACATCTAAGTCATTGTAAGTAGTATTTATTTTTTAATTTCCTTCTACGAATTTTATACTTTAGCTGTTACATTTAGGACTTTGATCAATTTTTAAATTAAAGTTCATAAATGGTATAAGTGTCCATGTTCATTTTCTATTTGTGGCTATTCAATTATTCCAGTATGTTTGGTGAAAAAAGTACTCTCTATTCATTGAATAACACCACACAGTGCACACAGCCAGCAAAATAATATGGCATCACATTAAATATATACAAATCCCATATGCTAATTTAAAAAAATTGCAACAGGAAAAATATCAATTGACCATAAATACATATTTCAGGATTCTTAATATTATTGCATTCAGGCATATATCTAATCCTATGCCATTATTGAATCTCCTTTTTAATTAAATTCATCTTAAATAGTATGTAAAATTAGACATTTTGTTAGGGTGCCATGTAATGTTCTGACACATACACACACTGCCTGTTGTCTAAATCAGACCAAATATATCGATCTCTTCAGCCGTTTACCACTTCATTATGGTAAAACTTTTCAAAAACCTTTTTTCTAGCTTCTTGAAATGTGCAGTACATTACTATTATTTATAATATCTCTGTTAACCAATAGCACATTAGAATTTCTTGCACCTATTTAACTGTAAGTCAGCACACATTTACCAAACTTTCTTCATCTCTTCCTCATTTGTACTTTCCTGGTCCTTCATAGCCAGCAGTCTTCTCTCCACTTTTTGGATTCCACATATGAATGATGTCATGTGATACTTGTCTTTCTGTGTCTGACTTTTCTTACTTAACATAATGATCTGCAGCTCCACCCTTGCTGTTGTGAATGATAGCTTTTCACTCTTTTAATGGTTCATTAGAATTTCATTGTGTATATTTACCACATTTTGTTTATCCATTCATCTGTTGATGGACACTGAAGTTGTTCATTTTGGCTGCCAGAATACTGCAATATCATGGAAATATAGATGTCTCTTCAACATACTGACTTCATTTTCTTTAGACAGATTCTGAGGAGTGGGATTAAGGGATCATATGGTAGCTTTATTTTTTAATTTCTTTGAGAAACTTCCATACTGCTTTCCATAATGGCTGCACTAATTCATAATTCCAACAGTGTACAAGGGTTCCCTTTTGTCCTCATCCTTGCCAGCACTTATATTTAGCCTTTTTGATAATTGTCAGTCTTACTTGGTTGACATGATATCTCATTATGGATTGGAATTACAGTTCCCTGATGACTATGGAAATTGAACAGTTCTTAACATACTCATTGGGCAGTTATATGCCATGTTTTAAGAAATAAGTATTTAGGCCTATTGCCCATTTTTAATCACTTTTTTTTTGTAGTTACTGAGTTTGGTAGTTCTTTATATGTTCTGGATATGAACTCACTATTAGATACATACTTTGCAAATATCTTCCCCTACTCTGTAGGTTGTCTCTTCATTGTATTGATTTCTTCCTTTGCAATGCAGAAGCTTTGTAGCTTGATGTAGTTCTATTTACCTATTTTTGCTTTCATTTCCCATGCATTTGAGTTTTTCCAAAACTTTTTGACCATTCCAATGACATGAAGCAATTTTCCTATATTTTTTTTCTAGTTGTTTTGTAGTTTAGGTCTTACTTCTAAGCCTTTTGTCTACTTTGAGTTGATTTTTATAACTGGTAAAGAGCAGGGATCTAATTTAATTCTTCTGCATGTGGATATCCAATTTTCCCAGCTTACTGCAAACATTGGCCTTTCCCCACACGAAGTGTGAAAACACTGACCTTTCTCCACACAAAGTATGTTCTTAGCAACTTTGTCAAAGATGTGCGGATGTGTGAGTTTACTTGTAGGCTCTCTACACTGTCTCATTTTTCTGTGTGCTTACGTGTAGGCTTGTGGGTTTCTAGGTTTATTTGTAGGTTCTCTATTTTGTTCCATGAGTCTATGTGTCTACTGTGTGTTTATTAAATTTCTGACTATGTGATTTGTCCATCGCTGAAAGTAGGATGCTAAAATCTATGACTACTATTACATTGGAATCTATCTATCTTTTGAGGTCTATTAATATTTGCTTTATATTATTGGGTAATATATATGTATTATTGGGTAATGTATATACATTTCCTCTTGTTGAATTGACCCCTTTGTCATTATATAATGACCTTTCTTGTTACTTTTAAAAATCTGGATCATTTAATGTTAAACCTGGCTACTCTTTCAGATTCTAGTTGAATGGAATATCATTTCGTATTCCTTCACTTTTGCTCTAGCCATGCCTTTAGAGGTGAAGTGACATCTTTGTAGGCAACATATGTGGGGTCTTATTTGTTTATCTATTCAATCACTCTGTGTTGCTTATAGTCAAAGTAACTATCCATAGGTACAGATTTACTACAGCGCTTTCTAATATTTTCTATCTTTATAGTCTACTTTGATAATGAAGTGATTTATTCTGCTGGTGTGCTTTGCTTTGATTTCTTATTTATTGTTTTGGATTTTCTCTTACAGATTTTTGCCTTATAGTTACATGAAAATTACAAAAAACATCTTTTGATGATAATAAGGTATTTTCAAATGCAGCAAGGTAACATGATCATTAATATAAGAAGAGAAACAAAATTGAGCAAGAGAAAATATACTGAGAAGAAGAGTCTCTACTTGTACTCTATTCTTCCATAAATTGTGAGTTTTTGGTATCCCATTTATATCTTTCTGCCTTCTCTGTCATAATATATTACTATCATTAGTATTATTTTCATTGTTTTGGATTTTAGTCTTCATACTAAAGGTATGAATGAATTTTGCACCATGTTTATAATATTAGAGCATTCTGAATTTGTTTGTATATTTTTTGTCACCAGTGAGTTTTATAGCTTCCCATGTTTTCCTCTAAGTAACATTTCCTGCTTGTAGTCTAAAGGACTCTGTTAGCAATTTTGTCAAACAAATCTGTTTAAAGATATTCTTTTAGTTTTGTTTGTCTGGGAATGTCTTTATCACGTCTTCATTTCTAAAGAATGGGCACAGTATTCCCCGATGACAGTTTTTCATGGAGTTCTATGAAAATATCATGCCACTCTCTCCTCGTCTGAAGAGTTTCTACTGAGAAGCCTGCTTTCAGGTGAATTCAGACACCATTATAGCAAAATCTCAAGGTATGAGATATCGCAAATATCCTGAAGCATTTTTCTTTTTTTCTCTGAAATCTTGAGTATCTTCTCTTTAATCTTTGAAGGCTTCACTATAAGTTGTCTTCAAGTAGACTTGATTTACCTCTGCCTCTAGTTTTTCTATACTTGAATATCTGCTGCCTCTAGGATTGGGAAGTTTTCTGCTATTATCTGTCTGAGTGAGCTTTCTACCCCTTTGGTTCAGTAACTTGAATATTTGTCTTTTGTCACTGTTACAAACTTCCTGTAGGCTTTCTTCAGTCTTCTTTTACCTTTTTCTCTTCTGTGTATTTTTAAGTAGACTGTCTTTGACATCACTAATTCTTTCTTCTCTTTTATCCATTCTGCTGTAGTTGGACTTTGCAAGGTTTTTACTAGCATATTTTTTAACTCAAGCTTTTAATTTTAAAAATTGTTTGCATTTCTTTAAGCTTCTTTGTTAGAAAATTGAAATGTTTCTAAATTTTCTTTTAGCTCACTGGTTTTCCTTAATAGATAATATCATTAAATTCTGTGAAAGTTTTCCCATACTGATTATTGACTACAAATAATCTGTTTTGGGCACCTTATTTCAATTGTTAAGTGAAGTTATGGTTTCTTGAACGTTCTTGATCCTCATAGGTATGCAACATCATCTGGGGATTAGAGAGTTAGGTGTTTATTCCAGTCTTCATAATTTGGCATTGTTTGCTCCTGTCTTTCCAGAAATTCTAAGCAGACTGCTCATTTTCTCTGGCTCAGTACTCACTTCTAATGTTTCACCACTGGATAGCTTTCAGGTCTGAGTTAGCCAGGAAATTGCTATTGATAGATATCACTGTTTCAACACTAGAGGGTGATTCAAGCCTAGCTTTGTTCTAAATTCACAGTTGGTGTGTTGTGCAGAATAAAATGGGACATGTAGGCTATATATTCACAAGCCTCTACCTAGGTCCAGGGTAAGCTCAGTCACTCGAAGTCAGTCACTGGAGGATTCTGCTTAACTCTGGGGAGAATTACTGGGGATGGACCAGTCCCAGGCTCCTATGCCATGTCTGTGGCCACTGTGCCATCATGCTGCTCTGTACTCTGAGCCCACAACCTGCTATGACCAGTGTAGCATGGAACAAGGAGCAGCTCTGTCTTGCTATGGGTTGTCTGTTGCTGAGGTGAACTCATGGACCATAACCTCCACAATCAGCCATGGGTGACAGTGACTGGAATAGAAGTTCAATAAAATGAGATCAGGTCTGTTCCAGGTACTCTGTCTTCAGGCTTGCCTGAGGAAATGAACTGTTAGGATCTGGCCAGGGTAACATTTTAATAGCTCAGCACTAAGTTTCAGGGCAAAGTCCTGAGCTTATAACCCTATCCTAACCCCAGAAAATGGGGTGTTGCTCCAAGCTATGCTGCTCAAGGTTGGAATAGTTTTGGTGAAACCATTTGCTTTGGGTTGATGCCAAGCTGGGTTGTGCCCAAGTCTCAGCTGCGAGGACTTGTAGTCTCAGTGGTACACTGAGACCCATCCCAGAACTGGAAGTTATACCAGCTTAATTGTGAGTCTGTCCCATGGAAACATAGGTTTACATCTGGTGTCAGTGAAATTCTACAGATTCATTTGTGGGCAGTGGACTGGTGACAGCTGTTCTACCTGAGGTTTGAGGATGGATAGTGGAGACCATCCCCAATGTTGACACTAAGCTGGGACCCAACAGAATAACTAACACAAAGATCTGCACAGTCTCAGAGAGAGAAGGTGCACCCTAGACCAAATTCAAAACCAGAAATGATGCATACCAAACTCAAGTCTGACCAACGTGCATGAAGGTCTCTACCTAAGGTCAGCCGTGGGTCTAAATCCTCTTTCTCTGAGCCCTGACCTGCACACAGTGTCTTTGCTTTCTCCCTGGTGCTAGGTCTCACTGCAGTGGGTCTGACACTGAGCTTCATGCTTTAATGCCATGCTCCCCATGTGGGTGACATCTTGGTCCCAGCTGTATTTGGAGGTGGGAGGAGGGATAGTGGAGGCAGTCAGCCACCTGGCCTAACACAGCTTCAGTGGCTTATTGGATAGGCAGTGGCTTGGCATTAGCATCCACGGGTCTTTGACAGGCTTCACTGTGGAAGGCATGGTAGTAGGTTTCAAGTCTAATGTCTGGGTTAAGTCCCTCTCTCTTCCCTAAACATATGCCATCTCTCTTCATGCTGAGCTGCTTGGAGCTGGGGAAGGGATGATGACATGGGCACCTCTTTCCTTCCTGCCCTCTCCAACACATCATTGCCTAAGAGTTTGCCACCTGATTTCCTTGGCTCTTGTGAAACTTGCTGTGCCTGTGGGGATCCTACTTAGTAGTCATTATAGTCTACCTCCAACAACCCAGTTGTAATGTTATCTGCCATACGCATATATTCCACAGGATATCTTTATGTATTTCATCTTTACTCATTACGGATATTGATCTCATTCTAAAAATCTTACCTGTTTGTGAATGGAATCTAGAGTGATAAGCTTTACCAACTGACTTCTTGGATACATGGACAGACAATTTTCAGAACTAACTTTCATCCTTCTTTCTCTATGCTTACCTTTGTAATGTGAATTTTCCCCTCCTCCCTTAAAGAGGTGGGAGTCTACTCCTCAACTCCCTGACTCTTGAATCTGAGCTGACCCATGACTTGCTTTGGTCAGTAGAATGCAAGTGAAATAATCTAGTGATTTTAAAGACTTGTCCTAAATGGCTTACACATTCACTGCTTTGAAACACTCCTACCACTGTTTAAAGAATCTAGGGGAAGACAATTAGAGGATTAACAACCACAAAGACAGGCCCAGTCCATAGCCAGGCCCAACTATGTGGCTGAATTCCAAGGACTTCGGTCTTTCTGCTTCAGTAATACACTGTATCATGAAAATGTATCCTTTCAATAAATATTATGTTATAATTTTATAATATGCATGCAATCACTCTGAATTCTATGAGTGGTTTCAAACCTTAATGAACTCAAGGTCTAATGATTAGGCATTGTAAAAACTTATAAAAAAGAAAATTGAAACTTACCCAATGCAATGCAGCCACCAATTCCAAGGAGAGCAGCTGAGCTGTGATACAGAGGAAGGGTTATATAAACAATGTCATCAGCAGTACAACCAAAAGCCCACAGTCCAGCAGAGCCTTTCAAAACCTGCAACTGACTAATCACCGCAGCTTTTGGTAGACCTGGAAGACAAGGAAAGGAAAGAAAAAGGATGAAGAGGATAGTGTATTACACATACATACATTCACTCACTGGGAAGAACAGGAATTCTCTAAAGAAGTCATTTATGCATTAAAAATCCTACAGATTATTTGGCTTTGGTCAAGTAGAACATCATGATTATGGAGAGACTGAATGTTGCCTATGGAAAGCCAAAGTTACCTTGGACTCTTTAAGAAAACAGCCATTTACGTCTAAGCTTTGTATCTAAACTAACATTCTCATGAGTATTAGGTAAACCTCTCAGAACATAGGTTTACCCAATCTGTAGCCTCTATAAACCCCCTAGCTAATCATATTATAAGACAACTTCTAAAAACTATAGACAAGATCTCCCCACTTAGTTGTACATTGCCTACCTAATGCCCTCACCAATGTATTTGTTGAATGTGTTGATTTATGACCTTATTTGTTTTGTGGCTATAAAAGTTTGTGGAACCTCATCAATAGGGAAATATATCATTCAGGATAAGTAACACCCTGAGGCTCCAATGACACTCATATTCAGGATTTCTTACTTCTTGAAAGTAGAGTTATTATTTTGTGTTCACCATATACTTATATACCTGTGTATGTGTACATATGTAAGTGTGTGTACATATATAGGTATATATGTAATAGAATGGAAAAACTTCACTTTTGTCAACTCACAAGCAATTGAGACAAAAACACAATGAAGTATGATATATGCTTTATATAAGAGACTATACCAATATAATTTGCTGCTGTAATTAATTTCCAGAATTTAGGTCTATCCAGAAAGACAACATTTCAAAATTACATAAAATTTGAGATACTGTCATTTTCAAAGACCAATATGTGTTATAAAAATGAGGAAAAGGTCAAAATCTGAAATAGTATACTTTAAATGAAACAAATTACAATATTAGTCTAATTAGATTTGAAGGAAAGTTTTCCAGAGCAGGTCCAGTGCCAAACAGGACTCCTTATTCATGAGCCATTCATTTGTCATGTTCACTATGACCTAGAAGATGATCATTATGAAATACCGGACTGATGACATATAATGCTGAAGTTGTTCAATACGTACATAATCCAAATGCAATTTTTCTTTTTCCTTCTAGTTTTCCATGTACAATTACTTTCTTATAAAATTTATATATGCTTTGTGTATAAAAAATTTATACACTTCTTTTGTTACATGGCATTTGTAGGACATATATTTCCATGTTCTTATATACACTTCTGTATTTATACTGAAGGCAAAATACATTCATCCAATTAACATATAATTTAATAGGTTGATGCATATGACACCGTCTTTATGGTTGAATATTAGAATTTTATATGTCTCAATTTAACTTATCAAAGAGCACAACTTGTCTATTCTTTTATCATCTCTTTAATTACATTGTAAGATTTAGTTGTACTATAGCCACACCTTGCCTATCAATTCAAAGGCTCTTAACATTTTTAGAATGGCTTCATGCTGAGCCCATATCAGGGACAGAGCAGAGCTCACGGGGTACAGTGCCCGCTTAACATTCATAAGCATAGGCCCTGGGTTTAATCCCAAGTACCACAAAAATAAACAGATCTATCTCATCAATAAAATTGCTTTGTCTTATAAACTGCTATGATGATAAAGAATCATTGCATTTCCTGGAGGCAAGCAAGTCAGAGGAGTCATAGAAAGCAAACAAATGTAAGAATCGGTAACAAAGTCACAGACCACTGAGGATTAAGTGTTATGCCTTTCTATGCCCTGTATAGTTGATATATTTAGCAATCTGTGAAAGGGGAGTAACTAATGTGAGTGACTCTTGGGGATTTGATGTACTTGATTTGACCTTACTTTCTAATTCTAGAAATTAAGTGCTAAGGCTTAAAATGTGTTTCTCAAACTTGGATACTTCCTCATAATTGTCTGCTTGTGTAGGATTAGAGTCCTACATTAAAAAATACTCCCAAGTCTAGCATCCTGATTCTATAGCCCAAATTCCTTACTGTTTCTCTGAATATGCCATAGCCATATGTAACTCTCTGTTGCTGACATTTCCTGGTAAACTTTCTTCTCATTTTTCATTTGTCTGATTGGCTCAACCTCTTTCATGACTCTTCCATTTTCCACCAGATTTTGACCCATTTACTTGCAGCTATGTGTATCTGCCAACATGTATGTAAATCAGATAATAAACTTTATATAGTCTATAAAAATGAACTCTGATTTTGCTCTTATAGGTCCTATTTGTCTTTTCTTCAATTTGTTTTATTTTTATTAGTACACATTTGCAGTACATAATGATTACATTTGCCATGGGGAGTTAATGCACTTAGACAATATGTCTCAATTCTTTTTCCATCTCTTTCCCCTCCTCTCCTTCCCAACTCCTTCTATCTCTATCACATTTGACAAATATCTGTCTGCCTATTTCCTGACATGTATATGTTATTTTTTATCAATCCATTCATCTGTTGGTGGACATATAGGTTGTTTCCAAGTTGCAGATATTATAAATTATACTGCTATAAATATGGTATATATGTATCACTGTAAAATTATGTTTTTAACTCTTTTGGAAAGATACCTAAAAGGAAAATAGATGGGTTGAATGGAATTTCTAGTTTTAGTTTTTTGAGGTATCTCCATATTGATTTCCATAGTGATTGTACTAGTTTACACTCCTACCAATGAGGTAAAAGAGTTCCTTTCTCCCTGTAGCCATACCATCATTTGTTGTCATTAGATTTTTTGATGATAGCCATTCTTTCTTGAGTAAGATGGGATCTCAGTGTTGTTTTAACTTGTATTTCTCTCATGGTCAGAGATGCTGAATTTTTTTTTCAAAGATTTATTTTTTTTCTGTACTATAAACAGATCTATTTATAGTTTAACATTAACTGGGTCATAGTCCTGGTGGTACTCTGGTGAGACATCATTCTGTCTTTGGTTTCAACATATTTACTGATGGAGGCAAAGTTTCCATGGGGATTTTGGTCATACCAGCACAGTAAACTATGGATCACAATCTACTGTGACTTCTAGACTTTCTTATGAGGGAGAGTCATTTCTGTACCTGCTCTGATATTTCCAGGTAGGCCTTGTGCCCTATTCCATTAAATGAACCATCCTTGACCTCATATGTGAAGTTGGTATTATCTTGTCTGTTACCTTAACTGAAATGCATTTATTAATAGTCTCAAAAGAAGTCTCCACAGCTATTCCCAATAGTTTAGAATTTTACAACTTGAGTTTATTGTCACCTGTGTGCATGGATAACTTTTGTCCTCAAATTCATATGTAAGGATATTAAATGAGACTAGGTCTAGCCTTGACCGTTAAGAATACTATGCCTTTCTGTTCTTCACCCAGAGGAGAAATGCTTTTTCTGCTACAGAGAGGTTCCCTCCGATGGTTCTTCAGTTATTGCATCCCTGATTCTGCTCAGTGTTTCATGATATCATAGCAACAACTTTTAATTAATAACTTCACTTGGAGACTGATCAAGAAAAAAGGAATGTTGTGCCTACTTGGTCTCCTGTGTGTTCATCTCAACCCTTCAAGGCTCTTCAATAAACTAATGAGACATGTTTCCCTTTCTGTTTGGTTGTCTTAAATGAGTAATGATCCTATTAGTGTGCTCCAAGAGATAAAAGGTACTCAGTAGATTTTTTTTAATAGGACAACAGATATGCACCTACCCAACAAATAACAGTGATGAAACATGATAGGGCTTAGGATTTGAAAGAAAAGAAAGAGTAGAATAAATTGGGTTTGGTAAAAGTGTATTTTAAAGATTCATCTTAAAGATTTAAAAAGCATAGAAACATAGTGAATATTTCAAGAAATCAAATAGTACAGAAGGCTTGTTATTTGTATCAATGGGCTTTCTAAAATTTACACGGCCATAACCCTTTTTTTTTAATTTTTACTTCATTCCTTTGAAGAAATTTACTTGAGAAATACCCTCTTAGATGATCTCTAGAGTTCTTGGTTCTTTTAATGTTTTATGATTTCCCGACATTGGAACAGTTCAGACATTCCTTTACATGAGTAGATTGTGGGGATGGGGATAAAGGAGAGAGGTGAGAGCGTGGATATGTCTAGTGAATTGGAGGTTAGGGAGAATATCAGGAAAGAGAGATTATACTAAGAGAAATCTAATTAAGACTGTTTTAAAAATATTTTGTAAATTTGATATAATATTGAAAAAAGAAGAGATCCATAAAAAGAAGAAGTCAAAACAAAAGGAGATCTTTCAGTGATGACATTAACTGGCTCCCAGAACATCTCAACAGGCAGAGATCTCATTTTGTTCCTCCTACTTGTAGAAATGGTTGAATGTGTGGCTGCTCTGTCCAGGCATGCACAGCCTCTCCCAGACATTCTTGAGGCAATATAAACAAGCCTACAGAGTAATGCTGGGACTGAACCTTGGCAAACTGGACACAATCACAGTCCCACAGGACACAAAGGGGGAGACTGGAAATGATAGCAACAAAAGTCTATTAAAAGAGGTGAAGGAGTGTGGTTGAGTAACATAGCACGCTCAAGAAGCTGAAACTTCAGGTGAAGCCTTAAAGAAAGCTGAGTTGCACCCCCAGAAATAGGCTCTGAAATGTGGTTACCAGAAACCTCAAAGAGTAGAAGATAATATGGAACTATAAACAAGAAGTTTTATGGGAAAACTGGTTTAAGAAATAATTATACCCTTACAGTCCTTTCTCATCCCTGGTGGGAGACCTGACCTTTATTCTCTGGCAAAAAATAAATTTCTGGAAATATCAGGAGGAACAGAGGTTGAAAAACCAGGGCAGTAAGATAAAATCTAGACTCTTCTAGTTCCCCCTTTAACATTTGGTTAGTTCTACTGTTCAAGATTCCTGTCTGAGGAATCTGAATAGCTGTCGAGTAAACACTGAAAGGCACTGATAGAAATCACCAACAAAATGTTTGGGATAATGAAACCACCTGGTGCCTAAGTCTCACTCAGCCACACAAAGCTTCCAGTTATAACTTTCTTTGTGTTGTGTTTATTGTTTGCACTTTGAAATATAAACTGACACTCAAAGTTTACCAGATCTTTGAAAAGATTCTCTAGCATCAAAATAAACCAAAGGATAAAAAGTATGTTGGAGAAAACAGACACAGTAAAGAGGAGAAATTCATAGAAGGAATGATCATTAATATTCTGAAAGATATGAGACATTAAAGTATCAAAAATGCAAAATACACTTCCAAAAGACTACTCAGAGACCATGAAAGTTGGAAGATAATCTTTCAAAAAGTAATTCAAAGGGTAGGAGATGAAAAATAAAAAAGATTAGGGAATTACAAACTCAGTCTTAAACAGCTAATCTTCAAAAAGTTTACAGTTCCAAAGCGGAGATTGGAAGGGTTCCTGAGGTTGGAGAGAGATGAAAGGGAGAGGAAGAGAAGAGGAAATAAAAAGAATCAAGATATGATATGTATGTCTATCACTTCCTTGTCATGAATCTATTTACTACTCATCGCAAGCACATACTAAGAAAACATGAGGGAATAAAATAAAAAAGGAAAGAAAAAGGAATGTAGAAAAAATTTTGATTTAAACAAATATGTACTACTATACAGCATGAGTTGCTGGACAGAAAAGGCTTATAGGTTTCTCATAACAATGGAAAAATAAAGCCAACCCCAACACAAGACATTATGCTCTGATAATTACTGAAGACTCATATAAGATTCTAAAATTTTAAAAAGTGGGGGAAGGAACCCAGATTGCATAAAGGATAAGAAATTAGAACGTAAAAAGTCTTCTCAGTATATATAGTGGAAATCTAAAGAAAATAGAGCATGCCTTCAAAATCCCACACAAAAATAACTTCTAATTTATAATTCTATAAACTGTCATTCACATGTAAGGACAGAAAAAAGTCATTTTCAGACCTGTGAAGACCTAAAAAATTATTTTCCAAGTAGTATTTATCAGACATCTAGTGAAAGCAGTGCACTGACAAAAAGTAAACCAATTTAGAATTTAGAAATTAGAGGGTTCAAAAAAGAAAAGTGTTGAAGGAAATTTCCAAAATGACAGTAAATCACGGACCCAGAACAGCAAGAGAGCAACCGGTCAGGCTGAAAAAGCAGGAAGGAAGTATCTGGCTAAGAATTCAAGAAGAGGGGCTTACCAAAATATGCTCTGCCTTTTCGACTTCTAAAGGCAGTCTCATTTTTGAAAAAGAAGTATCATAAACTTGTTTAATGTAGTTGCTACCTCAGTATCTATTTTTAGGCCTGATATGAGCTGTTTGAAATTCAGTTGCCCAATGTCACCTTTAGCTTAGTGAAACCTTGCTCTCTTCAAGCAATTGTGATACAGTCAACAGCTCCTCATCCCTCTGACCCAAATCCCAACCCACCACAGTAACTGATCACAGTAAAACTCATGGCCATTGTCAGTTAGGCAAGTAAGCTCTCCCTTTGTCAGTGTGCTTGTTTGTTCATTTGTTCATTTTTAATCTAAACAAACCATACCCTCCAGATGATAGTATATAAAAGCCTATTTGGTCTACCACTAATATCATTCAAGTTTTCTTAAAAGATAATGAAGTTGAACATTTCTTTTGAATTTGTAAGAAGCTTCATTATCCTTTCTCATTATTTTTGTTGCTTACCAAAACAGGAACAACAAAAAAAAAAAGTTTAATTACTTGATTTATTTTGAATCTACTCCCAAACTTGCAATGCTGTAGAGACTTCTGGTCACATGATCTAAGTACACATGGAAAATTGGGAGCGATTGGCCACTTGTACTTAAATACATAGACTATGTTTAGGATATAATATTTTACGCAGGCATAAAGAGAACTGTTTTCAAATAGTTTAATAGGTTTGTAAGTTTCTAATACAGTATAATTAGAACTATTTAAACACATCTTTTCCTTTTAGATCTAGGGTATCCAAGGATCAGAAAAGTCAGCAAAGATATTGCCAAAGAAGCTGGCCAAGTATGGAGCAAACAGACTGAGAGACTGGACCAGAACAAGGTCTTCAGACATTCCCAAGACTCTCGTTCCATTAAACTTCAAGAAAACCTAATCACGTGACCATGCGGAGCCCAGGGGGAGAATTATGTGCCTTCTGTGGACCCTCCATGTTGGGGCGAGAGGCCGCAACCACAAGCAAGCTCGCCTGCCCTCCTGGTGAGTCTGCGCGACCGGGCGGACTCCAGGAGGAGAGAAAGAGTTGGGTTCCATAGGCCTTCCGGCGCGCAGGCTATGAATCAGGAACCCCCCCTCCCCACCTCCTGCCGAGCATCCTGCTTGCCCAGAGGACCTGCTGGGTTCATGGCAACTAGGTTACAAGTGCTTGTATTGCTGGATTGTTTTGCAGGCCTGGTGCCCACAGTCTCAGCATCTCTCAGGTAGATGACATTTTCTAGTGTAGCAAATAGGTGGGATTGTCCTCTGTCTTGTCTTTGAGCCCCAATATTATTGTCATTGGTTTGCTTAATTTTGTTTAATTTTCATTTCCTTTTTTGTTTGTTTGGTTTTTTTTTCTTCATTTCACATCCTGTTTTCATTGGTTTTACTGTGCTTTGTTTTTGGTTTGTTTTTGCTATGCCTGATGGAATGGTCAACTATTCTGAAAGTAGCTAGATATAATATAGTAGTTATTGTTTTCATAATATCTCTCTCTGAAGTTCTATGCCCGTTCTACTGCTTTGTTTTGATTGTTCTGGTATCTTTTGTTGCATTTCACTATCTTTGAAATAAAAATAAAAAAAAAAAAGAAAACCTAATCAAACATGGTGATTTGTCCAAGTCAAAGTGATTATTTTTTAAAAGTCAAAATAATTAACTTTTCATTCATGTTGGAAAGTTCTAGGGTCTGAGAATGTAGGTTTTCTTGCTTGTATGATTTCTCAGATATTTTAGTCACTACCAATATAAAGTGTGTTGCATTCCCTTTGTGCCTTAAAAGAAATTGAAACTTACCTGTTGTTCCAGAGGTAAAAATGTATAGACAAGTGGAATTGAGACTTGAGACAGCATGATGGCTGCATGGCACAGGCTCATCAGAGGCTGTGCTTAGTTTTTGTTTGAGTGAAATCACTCCTAGTGGAACAGAATCTTTCATCCCCCAAACGCTGACATCTTTGGGGAGGCTGGCAAGGATTTCTTCTACAGTTTCAAGCAAATCTGAAAGAAAGGATTAGAAAAAGGTAAACAAAATTTAAACCTCTAACCATTCATCCTGAATTTGCTTTTGTGTTTTGGAATAGAGATAAAATGTAAATGACGTGTTGACTTCCTTCCCATACTGGATGAGTAATGCCACAACTGTTTTATGGTT